>CM055826.1:17843558-17873768 GCA_029582265.1 Zoroaster sp. YZ-2022
CTTGATTTACGGTTTTGGACAGGAAGTAAGGTCAAATTAGAATTCAATATATTTTTGTAAATATTTTTCGACAATTCACAATCCTATACAATGGTGCAAAATTTCCATTTACCTGTTGTGGTTGTTGAGATAGCAGTTGTTTTAAATATTAAACTTTGACTTCCGGTTTGGACAGGAAGTAAGGTCAAATTGGGGTCACTCACAACTCCAGTTTCATCTACTTGCCAAGTTTCAAGTTCATGTGAAGTTTGCAAGCATGTGTTTTTTTGCGGACAGACGTCGGGAGAAGTAGAAGAAGTAAAAAAAAAAATTTAAAAAAAATAAAAAACCGAACAAAAACAAGGTGTTCGCGCTGTCGCTCGAACACCTAAAAATCTCGACAGAAACAAAGGCTGTTCCGAGTCTTCTCGGAACAGCCAATGAAAATCTCGACAGAAACAAAGGCTGTTCCGAGTCTTCTCAAGACAGCAAATTCAAATCAAGTCGGTTAACGATTGTCAACTCACCAAGACACTTATTACTGCTTTATTGTTCAGACATTCATTTTGCCCACAAACTGGATGTGGGTATAATTATTAACCTCATTGAGTTTTTCCATCAATTTGACGGACATTCAATAAAAGTAAATTTTACATGTCTTATGCTGATACATTAATATTTCCATACAGTAATAGTTTCTAGTATTACTGGTCTTCATGTAAAATTATTTTTTATCAAAGGCGCTCGAGTATAATAGGTCTTGTAAGTTTTAATTTTATGGTAAATGTTTTCCTGCTGTCTCGTAAGCTTCTTTCCTGCATAATTTGGTTACGCAAGAGTGACCCTAGTTCTTAGTTAAAGCCATAACATATGGTTTCAAATAATATTATTAATTGTATTATGTATTATATTTTGTCCAGAATCGAAATAAACCCTTTACCCGTTCAATAATAATAATAATCGCACTTGAAGGAGTGTTTACGAAAGCATACTCTTTCATTTTGATTTACAAAGAAAAAAATATATCTGTCTTTCTTTGCCAGTTAAAATTCAAAGTGATCATTTGTTTTGATAATATATCAGCAAACATACATTTTCCTAAAGTCCTTATATAATGGATAATAAAAATAAATAATAAAAACATTAGTGTTTTAATTTTTTTTTATTCTGATTTCTGATTCAACAATAAGATGACAGCGCGGGCAAATTCTCTGACTGGAATCTTGACCAATTATTTCCCTGTTTCAAGAAACAGCTTGTGGCAATTAAGAGCATCTAAAAATAGACGGAACATGGAATGACGGTATGATGAATTATGATCACCAATACAAATATAACTCAAACTCAAATTTCTTTTTCACGGTACGGTAAGTCCTGAGCTTGTTTCTCTGGATTGGATTAATTCTGGACTCCTTATGTATATTCTATCGAATGAGATAGAAATGAACAAGTTTCGTTATTACATAACAAAACTACTCCTATTTTACCGGTACAGTTAATAAAGATAAACATTCATTTTATGCCAGAACACTTATTTTGTACTTTCCAAGAGGGCCCCACGCCCATAGCTTTAAAAGAAGAATATGTTCATGTCTGTTGTAGCATGTTTGTTTCCCAGTACCTCATCTTTGCGCAGTACACGCAATTAATCTGTCTAATATTATAAACACAAATAGTCCTTTTTAGGACTGTATTTTTACATGTGGTATCTCTCCGTTAATTGTGTTTTTTATTTTGTTTATTTATTTTGTTATTTGAATCATCATCCCATTTCAACGTCAAGCAGCTACTATAGAAAGTAGTAGGAAGAGATGTTGACGTTAACTCTTTGTGGCGTCACTCATATGATCATGATGTATTCTTCCATTTCGGTCATGGTGGATGGGAATATTAGTTGTTTTACACCTTAACCTCAACCCTTCTTTGATCGCCTGCTAATCCCTCTTGAATAATTCTGTCACATCAAGAATTTGACTCCATCCTTTGTTCATAACATAATCCCCTCATAGATGATTTTCTCGCATCAAGATTCCGACTTTAAACAATACAACCCTTCTTACGCTAATTCACCCCATTGTTATGCTCATTCAACCCATTGTTATGCATTTTGTCTCATCGGGATTGCAACTTTGTACAATAGATCATTTTACATAATTCAATCCTTTGTTATACTAATTTTAAGCCCATTGTTATGCTAATCCTTTGTTATACATTTTGTCCTCTAAAGACCCTACACACTACTCATGCAGGATATCCTTATTAGAAGGCAGGGGCGCGGCAAAGGCAGAGCACATGAATCGTTTTCCCCCAGCAGATTGCTTCCGCCCACATCGCCTTTGACCAATGACATTATTCAACACGTGTTTTGTGACATGAACATTGAATCCAACTTGCTATACGCATGCGCTCTGATCACGCACGTACCAGTGATTGTTGTCTTCTGATGATGGTAGTCGCCCTGACACGGTCACGTGCGGGGACCGCGCCAGCTGCGTGATGCACCGGCCGTACGTGCGCGCGTTGATTATTAAAGACGCTTTTGTAGCAATTTTTACGGTTTTATTTCAGAAATAACTTTCCGTAAATACAATATTTTTTTATCACCAAGATCTTATACTTTAATAAAGATCGAATTGAATATCGTGTCGCTTTGTATTATAAAGGTCAATTTTATTAAAGTTCCATGTATTTGTATTAAAGGAGGCATGTTTTCAACAAGAATGAAAACGGGATCCGAACTTTCCTGATTTCGGTATCTGGTTCCCAAAATAACCGAAAACACACAGCCTAAGATTTATTTAATGTTACAAATTTAGAAGTCCAAGAATTCTGATAATAATTTCATTAAAGTGAATTATCCTGGCAAAATTAGATTTACAACCAAAGATCATCTGCTCAGATACATGTGTAAGAAATAGTACCTCATCACAGAGTTTCAGCGGAGTAACTCCGGAGGCCCTGGGCAAATGCGCCTGCAAATTTCTAGTGCACCCCCCTCAATTGCTCCCTCACAAAAAATCCTGAGTGCCCCAAAAAAAAGAAGAAAGGAAAATGCACAGACCCTATTTTCACTGAAAAGCAATGCCCCTGTGTGCCCCCTACTGAAAGGTCCTGGCCTTGTGCCACTGCAGGATTTCACTGTGCAGTAAGTAGCAGATCAAAAGTTAAAATCATCTGGAAATTGTGTGTACAAACTACATGATGTAATGCTAGGCCTATAGCCCCATTCTAAGAGGCAGTAGGGCCAATGTGGACTCCTCCATGTCCTTGGCCTAACATTAGCTCCACATATTACAAAAAAATAGCGTTTTTCTAACTTTGATCTGCTAATTATTACAACATAAAACTTAGTCTGCCCAAGCAGACACATTTAACATAAATCAATTGTTCTGGGATCGCCGAACTTTGTGAAATTTTGGAAACACATTTTTAAATTAAAAACGTCAATTTCAAAATTTCACCAAAAATTACGATCTCACAATAACCAAAGCTTTACCAGTGGTCATTGGGGAAATCGGTGTAACAATTATCAGATCAAAAGTTGAAAAATCGCTCCTTTTGTACATGTCATGCATGGGGGCTGGGAGCAGGGCCAAGGATGCGGAGGTCCAGTCGGCATAGGCTAGAATGGGGCTAGATCATGGCTAACGTTATACGACAGGACAGTAAAATACTGAAGCCAAAACACTAAAAAACTTGGGTCCACAGTTTAATTTCAAAGTTAATCTACTGTGGAAAATCAAAAGAACTCACCCCAGAACTGCACCACCACGTTTAGTACAAGTTGCTAGAAAATCGAGCCCAATAATGTGGTTATAATTTATACCACCAATGCCACAACGGACAAATCCAGCCAATTGCTTCCAGCGATCATCTTTCGATGATCATCACCTGTTTGGGTTTTTCCACATTATGGTTTCCCAGGTTTGGGATTGTTACGCCCCTTTGCCTTATTCGGAGGATTTCCAATGCACTGCATTATCCCATGGAGGAAGGAACTCTTTTCCCTTCCTCCATGATTACCTCTATCATAATTATTTATAATCAACCACATCTATGGTCTCCCTTGCTCCTCACTAACATAAACCCTGGGTAAAGTGTTTTCTGTAACATGACAGTTGTTAAAAAAACAAAATTTAAAAATTAGAGGACGGTTTGAATAAAATGTTTCCAAAGTTGCTGATTATAATAAGTAACTTTGCCTATATAAATTCATTGATGAATTTTTATCGCCTGTACAAGTACACAAACTGTGATTAGACAAACAAAATATACACGTCGGTGTTGGGCAACATTTAATCAATTGTTTATCTCCCGAAGCAAACATTTCACAACCGATACATATCCTTGGAACCCACTGCTATAGGATTGCTTAATAGCCAATCGTCATCGGGCAACTCGGTGGTGAGAGGTTGAACGTCTGCACTAGTCGCCTGCGTAGTTTTTTCACAGACACTCGAAGCTTTTGAAATTACAGTGCAATACACACACAGTAGTGTAAATTGCAAATTAAAATCAATTGTGTTATCACCCGACGCAAAATTTCTGTGATAAATATACATGTAGTAGGCCAACTAACTAAAATGGACACCCATGCTCTGTATACATGTACACTGAGGTGAACCAAAGTCCAACCTGGTTTTGTTTCCTATGCAATCTGAGATTTTTGACTTTAGATACTGAAGTAGTATGTCAGATGAGGGGAACCCGGACCACCTACTCAAAAATCATTTTTATTAAATTCTCTGGGGTGGTGGGGCGCTTTTGAAAAAACTAGCATTTTAAGAAAACGATGTTTTTAAAATTCTCAGGGGTGGTAAGTTTGAAAAAGCATGTTTTAAGCATAAAATAGATACTTCACGTTTTTTTAATTTTTTTTTTACGTTTATATTTTCTAAATATATATTAATTACAGGAACAGTGACTCAGCAATTTTTTTATCAAAATGGACCAAAGGAAGGAAAAATTAGAAGATTTTTGTAAGAGAGAAGCAAATTCGTATGTTCAAACAGAACAGGTAGATTTAATAAACGTGTTTATTTACGAAGCTGTAAAAAATTATTTTAAACATCATAAACCAAAACCATTATGATCGTTAAAGTGGTTTGAATTGAAAGAGCGTATAAATGTTGAAAATAAAAATATTCCTACTCGCGGCTCTGGTAAAAACTCGAAGTTGATTAAAAAGATTACGTAGCCGCTATTGAAAGGTTTTACGGTAAAGAGCAGACGGTTAAAATTTTAAATAAAACGATCGTTGGTGGAAGTTATTTACGGAACATGTAATGATTGTTCCGTTGAACCACAGCAAAGGAAAAGATTTAAACATTTTTTTCCCAAGCGGTAAATTATAGAATTATTGACAAGTTGCGAAAAGACTTGCAAAATTTAATGCCGTTAAAGTTTGCATATATACGCATTAAATTACTTAAAAACTTGGCTCAACCGAAGCTTAACATTTACTCAAACCAAATTTTTTAATTTAAACATGAAATATTAGCTTTTTTTCAACTTTTGATCTGCTAGATACAACATAAACCAGTCCGTCTGCCCAAGCAGACACATTTGGCATAAAATCCGTTATTCTGGGATCGCCGAACTTTAATGAAATTTTGGAAACATTTTTTAAATTAAAATAAAATATTAAATTTAAAATTTCACCAAAATTACCGATCTCACAATAGCAAACTTCACCCCAAAAGTGTCCGCTTGGGAAATCGATTGTAACAATTATCAGATCAAAAGTTGAAAAATCGCTCCTTTTTTGTACATGTCATGCATGTGGGGCTAGGGCAGGGCCAAGGATGCGGAGGGAGTCCAGTGCATAGGCTCTAGAATGGGGCTAGATCATGGCTAACGTTATACGACAGGGACAGTAAAATAAAGCCAAAAGTATAGCTTAATTGGTCCACAGTTTAATTTCAAAGTTAATCTACAACATGGAAAATCAAAAGAACTCACCCCAGAGACTGCACCACCACGCGTTTAGTACAAGTTGCTAGAAAATCGAGCGCCAAGTAACGGTTATAATTATACCGCAATGCCACAACGGTTCAAGTACAGCCAATTGTTTCCAGCGATCGTCACTGCATGATCATCACCTGTTTGGGTTTTTTCCACATTATGGTTTCCCAGGTTGGTTATTGCGTGCCGCGCCTTGGTATTCGGAGGATTTCCCAATGCACTGCATTATACCATGGAGGAAGGAAGAGCTCTTCCTTCCTCCATGATTATACCTCATCATAATTATTTATAATCAACCGCATCCCCATGGTCTCCCTTGCTCTCACTAACACTAAACCCTGGGTAAAGTGTTTTCTGTAACGCTGACTGGTTATTAAAAAAACAAAAATTAAAAAATTGGGGGGGGGGGGACAGTTTGAATAAATGTTTTCAAAAGTTGCTGATTATAATAAGTAACTTTGCCTATATAGAATTCATTGATGATTATTATCGCCTGTACAAGTACACAAACTGTGATTAGACAAACAAAATATACACGTCGGTGTTGGGCAACATTTAATCAATTGTTTATCTCCCGAAGCAAACATTTCACCAACCGATACATATCGCGGAACCCACTGCTATATAGGATTGTAGCCGGCCAATCGTCATCGGGCAAGCTCGGTGGTCGAGAGGTTAAGACGTCTGCACTAGTCGCCTGCGTAGTTTTTTCACAGACACTCGGAAAGCACTGAGAATACAGTGCAATACACACGTTGGTGTAGGGCAAAATTAAAATCAATTGTTTATCACCCGACGCAAAAATTTCACCAACCGATAAATATACATGTAGTAGGCCAACTAACCCCAAAATGGACACCATGCTCTGTATACATGTACACTGAAGGTGAACACTGAAGTCCAACCTGGGTTTGACTACTATGCAATCTGAGATTTTTGACTTTAGATACCCCCAGTAGTATGTCAGATGAGGGAACCGGACCACCTACTCAAAAAATCATTTTCTTCAAATTCTCTGGGGTAGTGGTAGGGCGTTTTGAAAAGCTAGCATTTTAAGAAAAACGATATTTTTTCAAATTCTCTGGGGGTAGTAGGGCGTTTTGAAAAAAGCATGTTTTAAGCATAAAATAGATACTTCACGTTTTTTTAATTTTTTTTTTACGTTTATATTTTCTAAATATATATTGATTACAGAGACGATGGCTCAACAATTTTTATCAAAATGGACAAAGGAAAAATTAGAAGATTTTGTAAGAGAGAAACAAATTCGTATAATTTCAAACAGAACAGGTAGATTTAATAAACGTGTTTATTACGAAGCTGTAAAAAATTATTTTAAACATCATAAACCAAAACCATTGTACAAATTAAATGTGGTTGAATTGAAAAGGCGTATAAATGTTGAAAATATAAATATTCCTACTCGCGGCTCTGGTAAAAACTCGAAGTTGATTAAAAAAGATTACGTAGCCGCTATTGAAAGGTTTTACGGTAAAGAAACTGAGTTGAAATTTAATAAAACGATCGTTGGTGGAAGTTATTTACGTGAACATGTAATGATTGTTCCGTTGAACCACAGCAAAGGAAAAGATTTAAACATTTTTTCCCAAGCGGTAAATTTAAAGATTATTGACAAGTTGCGAAAAGACTTGCAAGAATTTAATGCGTTAAAGTTTATGATATACATACGCATTAAATTACTTAAAGAAAACTTGAGTAGCTCAACCGACGAAGCTGAACCAAATTTTCACAACAAAAACCAAATTGTTTTATTAAATTTAAACGACATTGACGATATGCTAGTTGTTGTTTTTCGCAAATTGCTGAAACTTTAGAAAATATATACTCGAGAGGGTAGTGGATGGTTAGTAGATCATTATCGTAGATATGAATCTCAGAATCTCTAAATATCAACCATTAATAGGAGGTAGTTATATCGAGCTATGCGACTATATTAAAATAAAAAGCGTGCATCAACGTTAAAAACAACGATGACAATTGTTTGCGATGGGCTTTGCGCGCTCATCGTTTTCCGGCGGCCGATCATGTTGATAGAACTAGTAAATACCCAATAGATGATGGTTTTAATTTTAATAATATTTCAACACCAACACCGATTAATCAAATTAAGCTAGTGAAAAACAAAACAATATAGCGATAAACGTTTTTGGTTGTGAAAAAAAAACTATACTAGTTTACAAAATTAGCGATCAACCAGCGAGTCTAGATCGCATAAATTTATTATTGATTCACGATAACGCTAAATCTCACTACGTTTATATAAAAGATTTTAATAAACTACTTTACGATCAAACGAAACACCGCAACCGCAAACATTTTTGTTTGCGGTGTTTACAAGGTTTTTTCAACGAAAGAACATTTAGAAAACCACGTAGAAATGTGTAAAGGAATAAATGACAAACCAACAAAATTGTTTTACCAATAAAGTATAAAAACGACAAGGTAAAGTTTATAAATTTTCATAAAAGATGAAAGTCCCATTCGTGATATACGCAGACTTTGAGAGTGTTATTAAAAAGATTGTAGACGAAACTCTACCAATACTAAAAACTACAAGAACACATCGTTTGCGGTTATTCGTACGTCGTCGTTTGTTGCGACGGTAAAAGTAGCTCTCCCGTTACGTATAGGGGAAAAGATGCCGCGGAACATTTTTTAAAGGAATTAAAAAAAGAAGAAGAAAAGATTAATACGATATTTAAAAATCCGAAAAAGTTAAACATGACTGAAGAAGATGTAAAAGATTACAAGAACGCGAACGAGTGTTGGATATGTGAAAACAAGTTTTTTAAAGACGCCGACGCCAAGTATAAAAAGGTAAGGGATCATTGTCACATTACCGGAAAATATAGAGGCGCTACTCATAATTGTTGTAATTTAAGACTAAGTTTAAAACCAGAGAAAACTTTTATTCCAGTCGTATTTCATAATTTGCGAGGCTATGACTCTCATCTTATTATGCAAGCTGCCGGTCGTAGCGAAGGAAATTTAACGTGCATCGCAAACAATATCGAAAAGTATATTTCTTTTAGTATTAATCAACTACGATTTATCGACAGCGCTCAATTTTTATTAGCTTCGCTAGACAAACTCGTAAAATCAAACGATTCTTTTCCAATCACGACTAAACTCGAACCAAATGTACAACAATTTAATCTTATTAAAAGCAAGGGCATTTATCCTTACGAGTACGTAGACAGTTTTGAAAAATTTAAAGAAACGCAACTTCCTTCGATAGAATCTTTTTATAGCAGTTTAAACAGCCAACACATTACCACCTCTCAGTACGAGCACGCAAAGAATGTTTACAGCAAGTTTGATTGTAAAAATTTAGGAGATTATCACGATTTGTACGTGCGTACAGATACTTGCTTGTTGGCGGATGTGTTTGAAAACTTTCGTAATACTTGCATGCAACAATACGGTTTAGATCCGGCTAATTATTACACCAGTCCGGGGTTGAGTTGGGACGCTTTGTTAAAACATTCGAAACAAACTTTAGATTTGTTTACGGATGTCGACATGCATTTGTTTATAGAAAAAGGCACGCGAGGAGGAACGTGCATGGTGAGTAAACGATACGCTAAAGCAAACAACGCGTATTTAGACGATTACGATTCATCTAAACCGTCGAGTTACATTATGTATTTAGATGCGAACAATTTATACGGATACGCGATGAGTCAACCTTTACCGACTGGTAATTTTAAGTGGTTGAGTGAAAAACAAATTAAACGACTCGAGGAACAAGGATTTAAAAACGATAAAGGATACATTTTAGAAGTTGATTTAGAATATCCTAAAGAATTACACGATTCTCACAACGCATTTCCACTCGCGCCAGAATCGTTGACGGTGCCGAAAGAATGGATGAGCGACTATCAACACGAGTTGCTAAACGACAAGCCGGCTCCAAACGTTGTTAAATTAGTTCCAAATTTATACGACAAGAAAAACTACGTGCTTCATTATCGTAATTTACAATTGTATTTACAACTCGGTATGAAACTGACTAAAATTCATAACGTTTTAGAATTTGACGAAGCACGTTGGATGAAATCATACATTGATTTAAATACACGATTAAGAAAAGATGCAAAGAGTGATTTCGAAAAAGATTTGTTTAAACTGATGAACAATTCAGTTTTTGGTAAAACGATGGAAAATGTACGAAATCGCATTAACGTAAATTTGAAGCGATTAAACGATGAAAAACAAGACAATTTAATTCGCGCGCTTATAGCGAGACCGAATTTTGCCGAGGCTAGGATTTTCGATAATGATCTAGTGGCTATTCACATGCACAAGACAAAACTCGTTCTCAACCGGCCAGTTTACGTAGGAATGAGCATATTGGATATATCCAAGGTTCATATGTACGATTTTTATTACAATCATTTAAAAACAAACTATGATTGTGAGTTGATTTACACAGACACGGATAGTTTGTTGCTCGAGATTAAAACGCAAGATGTGTATAAAGATTTATGTAAAAACAAATCTTTATACGATTTTAGTAATTATAAACAAGATCATTTTTTACATTCTGAAAACAATAGAAAGATTATCGGCAAAATGAAAGATGAGTGCGCGGAACAGTAATTTCGAAGTTGTGTGTTTAAGACCAAAAATGTATTCGATACTTTTATCGAATGAAAAACAAATAAGAAAAGCTAAAGGAGTTAAAAAACAAGTTTTAATGCAACAAATTAAACACGATAAATATAAACAAGTTTTATCATTTAAAAATACTCTGCATCATGATATGAGTTTTATTAATCACGAAAAACACAGACTATATACAAAGCGAGTAAATAAAATATCACTCTCTCCTTTAGATACAAAGAAACACATTTTAGAAAACGGAATAGACACTCTAGCTTACGGTCACCGTTTAATAACAATTGAATGATTGATTACAATCTCTTTGGCGGATTTTGTGTATTTCGCGGGATAATTTGTAATTCTTGTCTTACAAAACTACGAGCGGGGCCTCCTTCTAAATAGTACAATATAGGTTGATTCACACCTTTAACAGTTTTAGATATTCTATAAATTTTTATACTCCATATAGGATCGGTCGCTCTACGTCTCGTATCTTTTTCAGCTTCACCCGGTGCGTATAAATACCTAATTAAACTGTTGTTTGGGATTCTTTTTTCTTTTTTTACGCTTACGGGTGAGGCCGGATTTTGCTCTACACTGCTCAATTTAACCGCGTCTTTTGGTTTTAAATTTATAAGACGCGTTGTTGTATTGTTTAACTCTTTCACAACCTCCGGCAATCTTTTAACCCACTCTCTATTTACTACCGCTACGCCGGATACTGCTGCACTCGTTATTTCTTTAGCGTACTGGTGAGAAAATAATCTTTCAGCCAACGTTTTATTAAACCGCTCCACTATACCCTGAGCTCTATGATTACCAGCCTCGCCTCGTTGAATTTTTACATTATGTTTACTCATTATTACGTTAACGCTACTCATAAATTCTTTTCCAGGATCGACTTTTAAACGTGTAGGCCAAGTTAACGGTCTACGTTTATAAATTTTCTCAAACGCGTTACCAACCATCACAGCGGTTTTATCAGTTAAAGGTACTGCAGCTTTATATCTACTGGCCTCATCTACAACCGTTAACGCATACTTGTAAGTTCTTTTACCGATAACGTCATGAGGAAGAAACAATAGATCTGCTTGATGAACTTCATTTGGTTTTTCAAACGCACTGTATGATGAAGTTGGTCTAGGAATATATTTAGGATAGGGTAAATAAATTTGCCACAGCGCTTGCTTTTTTATCCACTGTCTAACTATTTTTACATTTATTTTTGTTTCTTTAGACAGTTTATTTATTGCATCTTGACCTTTAAAGTATCCTTTAGGACTATAATACACGTTAGATAACCTTTTCTCGTTAGCGTCCATTTATATTTAACTTTTTTTATAAAATAGAAAGTGTTTATAAAAACATTTAATACATTGTATTTTATTCAGAATTTATAACATTACTTGGCAAAATTCCTTGTTTAACTAGCCACATTTGCGTTACACCACTCGCGGCAACGACCGTAGTGAGTTTTAGCCCGTCTTTTATATCTAATTTTCCTAAATCGGCAGGTTTCATTTTAAATATTTTTTCACCCAACACGCTGTACGAAACAATAAAAAGAGTCATAACGGCGCTGTGATAAGCTGCATTTGCGATTCCTTTCGTGTCCATTGTATTTATATTAATAATATATAATTTTTTTTATTCCATTTCAAAAACAACATGTTTTTTTGTTTTAAGTTCGTTTTTAAATGCATTTTCTACAAGTTTACTTTCACTTGGTTTTTCAAAAACAGTTGGCTCTTTGCTAACGCTTAAAAAGTAGTAAGCACCTAAACCTCCAACAAACAAAGCAATAGCGATATAGTAGTAGTTGTTTGAGCTCGTCGTTTCACTCGTTGACGCGGAGCGATCTTGCAGCGTTGTGTTTTTCGTTAACGCTTGTTGAGTTTTAGTCGAATCTTTTTTTAATTCTAGTTTTTTCTTTTTATTGAGTTCTGCGAGTTTTTTACCGGCCGCGACTCTGTTTGGATTTTTTTCTTTTTTAATCGGTGCTTTTGTTACTGTCTTTGGTTGTTGTACCGTCGTCTCCGTCTCTTGTACTTGTGCATTCGTCTCCATTCCTTTTATTATCTATACAAGATTCTTCTTTTCTTTTTAAATGTTTTGCCGTAATTAGAGTTGCACTGAGTGGCGCTACTAATATACCGTACTTGTAGTATATTTCACACGCCACGGTATTAAGCATGCTTTTAATGAATGGGTCTTTTTCTAAATCTGTAATTAATTTACCCTCATCGTCAATTTCAAAACTATAACCGTATAAATCAACGCGATTTAAACCGAGTCCTAAAAGTTTAACGTACAATGTTAAAATAGCACTACCTAAGCTTTGCGTAATGTCACGACCCAATTTTGTTTCGTATTGCATGTGCAACGCTTCACGCTCTTCCGTACTCATCGCTTCAATATCTTTAACGCTGTACTCTTTACCGAAAAACTTGCTCGAATCTCCCCCAGCTACAACCGATAAAAGACGTTTATCTCGTAGCTTTTGTTTTAGCATTTCCGCGTCGTCGTTTGTAACAACACTTGCTTGTGTAGAGAGTAGCGTAGTTGGATTTTCATTCAACAATTTAGCAACTTCTTCCATTTAATATAAGTGTTTTATAGAAAAATTTATACATTACCCAACGACCTATCAGTAATTACCCAACGACCTAAACGACCTATCAGTAATTACCCAACGACCTAAACGACCTATCAGTAATTACCCAACGACCTATGAGCAATTACCCAACGACCTATGAGCAACCTATGAGCGATCCCCCCAAAACGACCTTTAGTCACGTATCTCATAACTGGTAGGTTGATCCGTTTTTAAAATCAATTTTCGGTGTAAAACTTGTTTAAGTTGCTCGCGCGCTTGCTCTCGTAGTTCGGCCGTTGGTATAACATCGTTTTCTCGAAGACAATTTTCAAATGAATCTCTATCTTTACAATAAAATAAACACACCCATTTGAGTTGCTCTCTAAAGTCCTTTAATACGCTATTGTATTTTTGAGTAAGTATCCAACAACTATGTTTAATATGCCTACCGCTAAAAGCTAATTGAGTAATCATACATTTATTGTTTTCGTCGTATTTTTTATAATGCAATTGTTTACTCGCGCTACAATCATCGATTATAAACAACGTTTCGTTTCCTTCTAGTACGTCGCTATATATTTTTATCGCTTTGTTTAACGTACAATCTTTTAGATCATCAACAAGCACTTGCTCGTTGTTCCAAATCCATTTTCTATTTTGATACGCGTCATTGTTTTTTATGGTAGGACACAATATAACGATATTTTCGAAATGTTTTAAATATTCTTTTTGTAACAAGTTTAAAATAAATTCAGTTTTTCCACACCCCGTTTGACCACAAATGAGCGCAACGTGTGAATATTTAGGTAACATTTTCTTTTTAATATCTATCAAGATGTTGTTTATAAAACATTGTATATTATAGTTTATCGTCGGTACTCATTCTTAGATCTAATAATCGACGGATTCGAAACGTGAGTTTCTTATGTTTAGTTGCGCGTCCATGATAATAAAAGTATACATGTTTAGTTCACCCGCACTCTCGGCTTCTTTTTCAATTTGAATGGTAATTCCTTCGGATAAGTTTTGCACTCGTCTTCCGCTTCCGTGTAATTTATTATCGGTACTCGTTCTTAAATCTAAAAATAAACCGTATCGATTTAAATAATAATTTGCTATTTTTATGTTGGATAAATCCAGAGCTTGCGCAACTTGTATAGCGTGTTGTTTTCTCGAATCACCAAAATATTTTGAAATCTCTTCCCATTGTTGATATCTTTTCATTCCGTGCGCGTAGAGTTGATTGGGAACGCCTTCGATGGTAATACTAACTTTGTTTATTTTCGGATTATAAAACCTATTGCACTCTTGTATGCTGGGTTCTTTGAATAGAAACAATATTCCTTTCATACTTTTTGCCGGAGTATTTAAATTTATATTCCACATTGTATCTTTTTTGTTTAACGTCGTTACGCTCTGTCTCAGTACACGATCAAACAATATACTCGTTCTATCGCTGTATTGATTTCTAATTGTTCTAGCGAGTTCCGGCATATGAACTACCTCAAATTCTAAAGAAATTCCACTTATGATATATTTCGCATCATCGTCGGTGGATTTGATTACGTTACTAAATTTATTAAACACGAGTTCGTAAGTTAATCGATCTCCGATGCCCGACTGATAGTAAGGTTGATGATCGGTCAACAATTCAAAATCGAGCGGAATGTGATATCTATTTTTATACGCGTCTGCGACAGCTTTATCTTTTCCGCCGTTTGCGGTTACATCTTTATCGCTAGCGTCTATTCTTATTTTAGTTATGTTTACATCTTCTATTCCTTGATACGTTAAATTTTCGCGTTGATCTTTGGTCAGCCATTCGTCTTTGTAACAATTGAATACATCCGCATCGTCTAAACTAAATATTTCGTTTCCTTCCATTTTAATTATTATATGTTTTACGATGCATCTACCTATATTTTGTACCAACGTTCTATTATCATCATCCGCGCTAACGAGTTCTATGTTGAAAGCTAATCGCGTTGTATTCGGAACGATGACGTCGTTCATTCCTAAATTTGGAAAACGAACCGTCAACAATTGATTTTCGTTTATGGTGCTCGGATTGTTTGTAATGACGACTTTTTGGCGCATTCCTTTTAAACCTCGAGGTTCTCTTATTCTTCTGTATGGATCTAGCGCATCTCCGTACGTATTATTTGCCATATTTGATGATAGTAAATATAATAATTTTTTTATAAACTGTTGATTATAGTCTACATTCGCATATTTATAAACATGTTTTTAATATCATGTTTTTTTAAATTATCGTGTGTTGATTATAAATGGTATCTATAATGATGATGGTTGGAGGCGCGGTAGTCAACGCGTTGGCGTTTACCGGATCGAATTTTTTATTTAGTAATTTGCGTAGCAACGACGCATTGCAAGAACGCAAACGACACGATTTAGCGTTAGAACAGCTTTCGAAAGCTAGAGACGAATTTAGTAAAAAGCGTTTAAAATATCTAGATTATTTAAATGAAAAAATACCAAAAGAATCGAGCGCAATAAGAACGTTCAATAACATTAACGAAGCGATGCAAGAATATTCGCGAGTTTCGAATGAGCGTGTAAATTTACCTCTCGATTTACGCTACAAACCTAAATTAGAAGATTTTTACGTTCCTAGCGAAGATCAAAAAACGAGAGAGATTGTATTTATCGTATTAGGCATGAGCGCGGTTGGTTACTTGAGTTATAGATTGTTAAAATAAAAGATGTAAAGTAATTGTAAATGGCAGAAGGAGGGTACGATTATTTAGAGACGGATCCAAATTTTAATCAACCCGAAGAAGAAGACGAATATTTAAAAAAAATCCTCCCCTCTCGTTATAAATATGATATACAGGTAGAAATTTGTGCAATCTGTTATGAGAATGTGAGTGTAGAAGAATATTACGTTCCTAGCGAAGATCAAAAAACGAGAGAGATTGTATTTATCGTATTAGGCATGAGCGTGGTTGGTTACTTGTGTTATAGATTGTTAAAATAAAAGATGTAAAGTAATTGTAAATGGCAGAAGGAGGGTACGATCTTATGGAAGCAGACCCGTTATTACAAAATCTTGATGATGATAATGATGAAATAGCCTTAGGCGATGGAGCATACCGAGAGTATGACTATGACGATATTGATGAAAGTATGGAAAAATTAGAACTTGAAAGAAAAGAAAGTCAAAAAGTGTTAGACAGAGAAATAGAAAAAAGACATAGAAACCCTCTCACTTTAGCGCAAATGCAACTTAGATTAACGGTTGATGATTTTTATAAAAGTGTAGGTATAAAAACAGCTATAAAAGATTATTCTTTTTTTGAAGAAAAATTAGAAAATAAAAAAAGCGTGCTCTATTTTAAAAAAGGTGAAAAAGAAATACGTTTAACTAAAAAAAAAGGAAAAGGATTTCTTCAGTTAAGTTCACTCAAGGTTAGTGGTTTAACTGAAGACGATCTTTCACCATACTCCGCAACTCAACAAAGTTTTCTACTTGTTGTAGAAGAAGCGGAAGAACCGATACGAGAGAAAACTAGTGGTGGTAGAAGATTACCTGCTCTACCGCTTGTAGAAAAATCTAAAAAAGTAGAAGAAGCTATCAAAATGTCGGTGATAGAGAGCACCAGAGATATAGAAACGGAAACAGAATTAAACTTTTCGCGTCGTGAAATCTTGGGGTTAGATAGAGCTTTACGAACATCACGAGGTCAACTTGAATTAAATTTAGCTAAATTGAGCAAACTAGACGAAGAAATATCTAATCTTGAACAAGAATACGTGAACGCTCGAGATAGAGATGATGAAGACGAAACCGCGAGACTACGACAACAACTACTAGAAAAACAAGACGAAAGACGAGTGAGATTAGAAGCCGCGAGAAATAATGAAAACGTTTTACGTAGTCAAATTAATAGAGTTAGAGAAACGTTTCAAAAAATGTTAACGAGAGACGTTACGTTAGGTGAGCGAGTTGGAACTTTATTTAGAGAGCAAGGCGTAACGATCGCTAGTATATTAACGGCTTTTACTTTTGTTATTGCTTACATTATTGAATCGCTCGGTAATGTTGTAAGTTCAGTTATACCAACTCCGCCTACACCACCCACACCACCCAGTCCACCCACTCCACCTACTCCACCTACACCACCTACACCACCTACACCTCCTACACCGAGCGGAGGTATAAGCGAGTGGATACAAAACATGTTTAAAAATCTAGCTAACGTATTAGCTAAACTAGGAGCAAAAGCTTTAGCCGCTTTACCAGCTATTATCGGTAGTATAGTAAGTTGGCTTTTTAAAATAGCTAGTAAAGTAGTTACGTTAGCGGCAGAACATTTATGGCTAGCTTTAACCGCAGTTGGGGCGTTAATTCTAGCTTATACACAAAACATGTAAAAACGCTCCGCGTCAGCGTAACAATTCGTAAATCATAACAGTTACGCCGGTTAAAACTGCGAAACCGAGTATTAAAGAATTTTTTTCTTCTTGATGACTGTCTTCTTTTATCGGTAAAGAATTTTTCTTCTTCTGTGATTGAGTCTTCTTTTATCGTAGTTTCTAAAGAGTCTTCTTTTATCGTAGCTAGCGAGTCTTGCGCGTGCGCTAAACAATCGCTCATTTTTTCATCTTCTACATGTTTCGTAATTGGTAGCGATTGTGTTTGTAGTAGCGGTAAAATAGGAGCAACGGTGGGTGTTGAATTCGTATCCAAATTACTACCCAACGCTAAATTACTCGACGCGATTAATATATTATTGTTGTACGATGCGTACGTACCTATTCGTAGATTCATATCGCTAGGCATCATGTATAAATTTTCTCCAATAGCAAAATTTAATCGACTGCGAGCGTTTTGTAAAACATCTTGATATCGTTGAATACTAGATTGTAAATCAACCGGACCGTCAATTTCAGCTTCAGTTATGTTTATAAATTCGCTTTGAGCGTCTAAACCGGTACCACGATGAAAAAATGAGCTTTTTGCTTGCGCTTGAGCTCCTAAAATTGCGTAAACGTACGTTCTTAAACTGTCGTTTATTCGTTGCGTACCGACGCTCGTAAAACCTCTACCTACCCTAATTATAAATTTTAAGAAGGCGAGCTCTGTACTAGATTGTGAAATGTAAGCGATAGTATAATGCGAAGGGTGGTCTCCAAAACTCATTCTAGTTGCAGTTTTGTAATAATCGTAATCGCTCACCTCGGTAGATATCACGTTCAAACTACTTTTATCGTAGTTGTTTCCGGGTACCGCTTTGTAACCGTTATCGTAATAGTACGCAGTTCCTAATCCGTTTGAATTTAAATCGACTCGTTGTTTCCAATCGTCGTTGACCGATGTATGAAATTCTTTACATTTTCTTTTGTAAGCGCTCGCGTCTATATTGTTGGCAAACGCGTTAAAAAAAAATTGAAAAGATGTAACGCAGCTCATTTCTTTGAGCAATCGCCTAATTTGATAATAGACGTGAAATCTAACAAAACTACGAATCATATTATTGGAATGATTTAAATGTTGATAGCTCACACCGCATCTCGTCGTAGCGCAGTACGTTGCAAAATTTATTTGGTTTTGATAAAAAGCGAGTGGGTTACTATTCCAATCATCGACAACTGCGTCGCTGTTAACGTGAGGTAGTTTGTAGTTGCCGAAAACATTGTCAAATTCTGCGTTGAAAAACTCGTTGTCGTTTACGTAAATGTTTATACTCGTTAAATCGCTAGCGTTAAAATCTAGTGGTGGTGTAAAGTTTCCAGATTGCTTATACGGATACGTAAAATTACTCTTGAATGCTAATGGGAACGTCATTTATTATTAAAAATTATATAATTTTTAATAATAAAATGTATCATACGTTCGAAATCGAAATCGGTAAAGAAGGCGGATCGATTAAATTAGATAACGTTATCGATAATCGACGAGATAACCTCTCGATTATATTACACAGCGTAAACATTTGGGTGGGATATTACAACGTGCGTCAAAAAGAAAGAATACTAATTCGCACGGTGGGTGAATCGGAAGGTGATGTAAAATTTATCGAAGCGGGCCTTTACAACATTAACGAAATTATCGAGATTATAACGAAAAATGAGCCTTGGATAACGTCTAGAATCGATAAATCCAAGGGTGAATACACGTTAATATTAGCTCAAGTGAACAAGAGCGTTAAATTTACATCTGGGTTAGCTAATTTATTGGGGTTGCATAGCGAATCTCTAACCGCGGGGGAATACGTCAACAAAATTGACGTACAACTTTTTAAATTTTTATACATTCATTGCGATCAAATTTCTACGACCGATAATTATTTCAACGGAAAACCCTGCACAATTTTAAACGCTTTTCCTTTGCAAGACGCGTCGTTCGGCGAAAGCATGTACATGCAATATACAAATCCGTTGATGAAAAAATTACGAGTCGGTACTTTTAACGAGTTGAGTTTTCGAGTTAGAGATAGCAAAAGTAGAGATATACATAATCACGGTTTTCCCATTATTTTAAATGTTGAAATTATATAAATATGGCGAGCATTTACGGACCCAGTCGTATAACGAGCGTTGCTATAACGAGTGCTAGCGATGAAGCATCGACGAAAGGCGAAATTTACGAACATCACGGATATCTAAACAGAGACGAAATTTTACAGCGAGTAGTTTTAATTGAAAAATTCGACGTCGTACTCGGATGGCACGATATTTTCAAACAACCTTTTTTCATGTTTAACGTTGAGCCCACATACTGTAGTATTTTCACGCAGTTTATTAAAACCGATAGTTTCGTCACGCATTCAGCGACGCGCGATTACGCTCCCAACATTTATTATATTCCTTCTCCGCAACGAGATGTAAAATTTCATTTTATCGAAGATGAAACGCAACATTTAAAATACGAAATGTGTTTTAAAATACGAAACGTTAGAAAAGTTTTTGTAGAAGCGAGTTTTTTCGGCTCGCTAAATTCAAAAATCTGTTTCAATATTAAAATTAAAAGTTCACCGTTAAATTAATATTTACATGTTATAAATATGGCAAGTATTTACGGACCTAGTCGCACGAGTGAGCGAGTCAACAGTATCGCTAAAGAGAGTGATAGCAATACCGAGCCGAAAAGATATGTTAAATTTGGACACATCGAACCTAGTGAACTCAATCGTAAACACGTTTTTTATAGCGATTTAGAAGTTGAATTAGCTTGGTTTATAAATGCAGCAAGTATTTCTTTATTTGAAGACGCGTCGTTTCTTTCGTTCTACGTTAGAACTAGCGTGGGTGAAAATAGTTTATATTCTACGGGGGGATTTCCTTTTTACATGGCGAAGAAAAATTATATACGGTAATCAATAAAGATGAGTTTAATTTTACGAACGAAACACGATATGTAGAATACTCATTGTGTTTCGTTTCAAATTTAGACGGTCGTAAAATTAAACGATATATAACTATAAATTTAATCGGCTCTTTAGTCGAAGGAATCTGTTACGAGTTAATTATTAAAAGTTTACCGTTAAATTAATTATTTATATGTTATAAATATGGCGAGCATTTACGGACCTAGTCGTGAACATAATGTTGTTAACAATCACGAGCCGAAAAGATATGTTAAATTTGGACACATCGAACCTAGTGAACTCAATCGTCACCACGTTTTTTATCGCGATTTAGAAGTTGAATTAGCTTGGCTTACAAATTCAGTAGGTCTTACTGTATTTAGAGGCTCGTTGTCTTTCACGTTTTACGTTAGAACTAGCGTAGGTGAAAATAATTCATATTCTACGACGGGAATTGAGTACATTAGTAGCGATGTATCAGCTTTTTTTACACCCTATAATGCTAATTTTAATTTTACGAATGAAACACGATATATAGAATACGCATTGTGCCACGTTTCAAATTTAGACGGTCGTAAAATTAAACGATATATAACTATAAATTTAATCGGCTCTTCGGTCGAAGGAATCTGTTACGAGTTAATCGTCAGAACAATTCCCATTAAAACATAATATTTTACTATAATAAAACAAATGAGCGAATCAACGAACGTACTTTATCCGAATTTACCATCATCATCAACGAACGTACTTTATCCAAATTTACCGCCTTTGACGAATGATGCTAAAACATTTCGATTGCAAAAAATCGACGACGTTCAAAAAGAATTACGAATCGAAATAAACGAACGCGAAGCCACGTTTAAAAAATATAATAAAATCATAAACGCTTGTAACGTCGCAGAAACTATCGCAGAAATGGGCTGTATGGGAGCGGGAGCCATCGGAATAGCCAGTATCGCCACAGTCGTATCATCGCCGGTAGGATTCACTTTAGAAGGTTTAGCTTTGGGGTTGGGCGGCGTAGCGGTTGTTATTAGATTTGCGAAAAATAAATTGTATAAAAAAGCTAAAAAACACGATGAAATACGAGTTTTAGCAATGAGTAAACTCGACACGATCGAAAACCACGTTAGTAAAGCTTTAGAAGACGGTTACGTCAGTCAAGAAGAATTTACGCTCATATGCGAAGAGCGAGATAAATATTATAAAATGAAAGAAAAAATACGTAATGTACTCGTTAAACCGACGACTTTACCGGTTGAAACTAACAAACCTATCGATGCAACCGCAGAAAAAAAATTCTTATATAAAAACTTTTGAGTTTAAAGTGAGCGTAAATAAATATTATTATAATCAAAAACTAGCTTCGCAAATAGCGGAGCTAGTAACAATGCGTAGGCCACCGCCGTACAATTTAAATTTTTAGTACAATGTTTATAATTAGTTCTAAATGCCAAAAAATAGTTTCTTTATTTATTTCGTTTATACGTTGTAACTCGGTATAATACAAGTCGATGTAATGCGTGCTTAAACCAAGCGCGCATAAATACGATTCTACACCAGCTAAATTTCTAGACTTGATTAGCGATAACGCTGGAACTAGTTTTTCTCGCACGATTATAATCAATTGTTGTGCGGGAATGTTTTTAATATAACATTCTAAAAATATAAAATCATGTGAATTTGAACAAAACGATTTCAAATCACTAATAAGATTTAGTATACACGTTCGTAACAGTTCTGCCATATTGATATTACACAACATTATTTTTTTCAATTTGTTGTAACAACTCTACCATCACTAAATTAAACAACCGTATAGCTTTTTTGTTCATTTGATAAGAAGTTTTTACTTTTAATGCTCTTGCGCAGTTTGTGCATAAACCCGTAGTTGTTTTTGTACCTTTTTTACAATTTTTACACTCTACCGGCGAGGTTTTTCCTTTTTTAATTTTAAACTGATGAAAAGCGCAATAGTTCACGTTGGGTGAACTACGCACGCAACATTTGTACGTTTTACCGATTATTAACCATCTGCAAGGAACGATTATTTTCTGCATGCCCTTTTATTATTTGTTTAGATAATATTTTTTGTTTACACTCGCGCCCTTTGCGCTTGTTATCAAACTCTTGCGACAATGAGTTTACAAGTTTTTTTCTTTCTTGTTGCATTTGTTATTGTTTTTTTATAATGTTTCTTCATCTGTTGAATTATCGTCTTCATCCGTTAAAAAACTTTCGTCTTTAATATAAGCTGTAAGTTTTCCTAAATTGCTTACTAACGCTGTAATTTTTAATGTAGCTTTTTCATTCTTGGGCGCAAAAAAATGTATTTCTTTGTTTAAGGGTGATATTTTCAATAGAGCGCTAAATAGAGTCGAATCAAAAGTAGCTGAATAAGTAAGCAGCTGCTTTTTATGTACATCACCAAATTCAAAACATGTACCATAAACACAATTGTCATCATTTGAAAAACTAATGTAGTCTAGATTACTCATGCTAATAGTTAGTGTTGAGTTTGCATGCAACATTTTTTTAAGTTTTGAAAAATCACCACTTTCAACCATACAAGGACAGTAATAATCATCGTCAATAGGGTGTTTTATTACCGATGGGCCAACAACGTAAATATTTACGTAGTTAGTTTCTCGTTTTTTAACGTCGCACGCTGACGCGGAGCATGTTTCGACAAACAACTGTTTTTTTTTAACGTAAACGGTTATTGAAACTTTTCGTTTAATACTACGAGTAATTTTTTGTAAATTTTTTAAATTTATTGAAAATTCAATTGGGTTTTCACATTTAAATTCTGAAAAGTTTTCTTTGTTCAATGATACTTTTACTAATATTCTTTCTGATAAATCCATCCCACTATAATAAAACCCCGTTTCATCTACCTTAAAATAAGCTTTAGGTTTTATACCTAATAAAACATCTATTAAAATTTTAAACACATGTCCAGCTTTTATTTTAAAATAAAAATCGTATTCGTAGTCTTGTTTTATTTTAAATTTTTTCTCAAGTTGAAAAAATTTTGATTTATCTAATATTTCGCGCTTTGTGTTGTTGTTACAAACTGGGATTGTTAGTGTTTGATATACTTGTGGTTGTGGTTCATATTTACTCGTACTTTTGTTGTATTTTAAAAATTTTGATTTATCTAATACTTTTATCGTGGTTGTTTGTATTTTATCATCCTTTGATTCTTCATGTTGCGCATCAAAAGCATCTTCACCGCATTTTGATAAAAATTGCATCGTCTCTGTAATCAATAGGCCTATATATTTAGAAAATATAAACGTAAAATTTTTTTTTTAAAAACGTGAAGTATCTATTTTATGCTTAAAACATGCTTTTTTCAAAACGCCCTACTACCCCCAGAGAATTTGAAAAAATATCGTTTTTCTTAAAATGCTAGTTTTTCAAAACGCCCTACCACTACCCCAGAGAATTTGAAGAAAATGATTTTTTGAGTAGGTGGTCCGGTTCCCTCATCTGACATACTACTCCCCCTGGGTGCAGCTAGGAACCCACCTAGTTGTGACAGTGTCCAAACAATGTGTTTATTTGCTAACACCCCCTCCCCATTTGACTATGGCCCTGTTTGGACCATACTGGAGAGAAATGACCACATTACACTGATGTTTTCATGACATTATGTATGAACAACCAATCCAATGGCTACATTTTAATGATAACCATATCCATTTATAGTTAAAAACTACACCACTTTAAATACTTCATCGAGGTAGCAAATTAAAATATTTAAAACTAAAAATGTGTCTACTACCTTTAAAAACTCAATTTAAAACAATCACATATAAACTGTGGTTGGAGTTTTGTATTTTTACATCTTACTTTTCAATATTTAGTAGAAAAATATACTTCATGAATACAAATGCATAGGTAATTACTATGGAAGTGTGGATGCGGTTACTGTTTGATTCATGCTGCAGCCATTTTAGACATTCTATGTACCTATTTCCCAAAAATGAATACATGTACATACATATAGATCAATGTGCACTTTTGATGCATTGTTCATCACAATATGTGAAACTCTATAGTTTGTATTTCCTGAGTTTAGGCCAAAACAAAAGTCTCTGGTTTCTGGTGCCCACATCCGTTGCCTCAGACCTGTGCGTCAGCCACGCTGTGTTTTAAACAACTTTTTCACATACGGGTATGAACATTTGCCCAAATTGTGCGGCCTCTCTTCGCCATCATACTTTGTGTATGGGAAATTTGGTCTGGTTCCAATAACCACATATACATGTATCGCTTAAACAAAATTATAAACAAAAATAACAAAAATAAAAAAGCGCGTCCCGCACCTAGGACCAGAAACCAGAGACCTTTTTTGTAGGCACTAATATCAAATTTCAATTTTATCAGCTATTTACATCATTTTATTGGTCAGTCAAATTCCAGTCTTATTCTTCTTACATGTACTGTACTGCTAACACAAGTTAGCACCAATTATCTACATGAAGCGTGCCAGCCTACTGTAATCCATACCATAGCATGGCATGGCATATTGTACTCCAAATGCGCTGCACGCATGCACAACGATGCTGGCGAACCGTATGTGGGGCGAACCGTATGTGGGGCGAACCGTCTGTGGGGCGAACCGTATTTGAGGCGAACAATGGGCGAGTTCAATAAACGCTAAGGTGCATGCAATATACCGTTCTCTCACACGCTAGCTCAGTCTCCCAGACTGCACTGCTTCTTTGTGAGACCAATTGCCACACTCCATTTACCGCTTGTGGTTGTTGAGATATGATTTTTTTCAATATTAAACTTTAACTTCCGGTTTGGACAGGAAATGAGGTCAAATTGGCGTCATTTTTTTGTAAATATTATTTGACAATTAACGATCTGTACAATGGTGCAAAAACTGTGAATTTACCTCTTGTGGTTGTTGAGACATGATTGTTTTTATATATTAAATTTTGACTTCCGGTTTGGACAGGAAGTAAAGGTCAAATTGGGGTCACCTTTTTGTAAATATTATTTGACAATTAACGATCTGTACAATGGTGAAAGAATTGTGAATTTATCTTATGTGGTTGTTGAGATATGATTTGTTTAAATATTAAACTTTGACTTCCGGTTTGGACAGGAAGTAAGGTCAAATTGGGGTCACCTTTGTGTAAATATTTTTTGACAATTAACAATCTGTACAATGGTGCAAAAACTCTGAATTTACCTCTTGTTGAGATATGATTTTTTAAATGTTAAACTTTGACTTACGGTTTGGACAGGAAGTAAGGTCAAATTGGGGTCATGTTTTTGTAAATATTTTTCGACAATTCACAATCTATACAATGGTGCAAAAATTTCCATTTACCTGTTGTGGTTGTTGAGATATGATTGTTTTTAAATATTAAACTTTGACTTCCGGTTTGGACAGGAAGTAAGGTCAAATTGGGGTCACTCACAACTCCAGTTTCATCTACTTGTTAAGTTCTAAGTACATGCCAAGTTTCAAGTTCATGTGAAGTTTGCAAGCATGTGTTTTTTGCGGACAGACGTCGGGAGAAGAAGTAAAAAAAAAAATAAAAATAAAAAAAAACGAACAAAAACAAGAGGTGTTCGCGCTGTCGCTCGAACACCTAAAAATCTCGACAGAAACAAAGGCTGTTCCGAGTCTTCTCGGAACAGCCAATGAAAATCTCGACAGAAACAAAGGCTGTTCCGAGTCTTCTCGGAACAGCCAATTACAAATCAAGTCGGACCCAACGATTGTCAACTCACCAAGACACTTATTACTGCTTTATTGTTCAGACATTCAGTGCCCACAAACGGATGTCGGTATAATTGTTAACCTCATTGAGTATTTCCATCAATTTGACGGACATTCAATAAAGTAAATTTTTACATGTCTAATGCTGATACATTAATATTTCCATGCAGTGTCGTTTCTAGTATTACTGGTCTTCATGTAAAATTATTGTTATGGAGCGCTCGAGTATAATAGGTCTTGTAAGTTTTAATTTTATGGTAAATGTTTTCCTGTCTCGTAAGCTATTTTCCCTGCATAATTTGGTTACACAAGAGTGGCCTAAGTTCTTAGTTAAAGCTGTAACATATGGTTTCAAATAATATTATTAATTGTATTGTATTATATTTTGTCCCGAATCTGAAATAAACCCCTTTACCCGTTCAATAATAATAATAATCGCACTTGAAGGAGTGTTTACAAAGAGCATACTCTTTCATTTTGATTTACAAAGAAAATATATATCTGTCTTTCTTTGCCAGTTAAAATTCAAAGTGATCATTTGTTTTGATAATATCAGCAAACATACATTTTCCTAAAGTCCTTGTATAGTGGACAATAAAAAATAAATAAATAAAAACATTAATTAATTTTTTTAATTTTTTTTATTCTGATTTCTGATTCAACAATAAGATGACAGCGCGGGCAAATTCTCTGACTGGAATCTTGACCAATTATTTCCCTGTTTCAAGAAACAGCTTGTGTGAATTAAGAGCATCTAAAAATAGGCGGAACATGGAATGACGGTATGATGAATTATGATCACAATACAAATATAACTCAAACTCAAATTTCTTTTCACGGTACGGTAAGTCCTGAGCTTGTTTCTCTGGTTAGGATTAATTCTGGACTCATATGTATATTCTATCAGACCAGATAGAAATGAACAAGTTTCGTTATTGCATAACAAACATATCTAGTACCGGTACAGTTAATAAAGATAAACATTCATTTTATGCAGAACACTTATTTTGTACTTTCCAAGGAGGGCCCCCCGCCCAAAGCTTCCAAAAAGAGAATATGTTCATGTCTGTTGTAGCATGTTTGTTTCCCCAGTACCCCATCTTTACGCAGTACACGCAGTCAATGTAAGTACAATGACATAAACACAAATAGTCCTTTTTAGGACTTTATTTTTTACATATTGTATGATTCTCTCCGTTAATTATTATTTTTATTTTATTTATTTATTTATTTTTATTTATTTATTTATTTATTTTTCTGTTATTTGAATCACATCCCATTTCAACGTCAACCAACTACTATAGAAAGTAGTAGGAAGAGATATTGACGTTAACTCTTTTGGCGAAATCTCACTCATATAGTCATGATGTATTCTTCCATTTCGGTCATGGTGGATAGGAATATTAGTTGTTTTACACCTTAACCTCAACCCTTCTTTGATCATACCATAATCCCTCATGAATAATTCTGTCGCATCAAGATTTTGACTCCATCCTTTGTTCATAACATAATCCCTCATGAATAATTTTGTCGCATCAAGATTCCGACTTTAAACAATACATTCAACCCATTGTTATGCATTTTGTCTCATAAAGATTTCGACTTTATACAATAGACCATTTTTACGCTAATTCAATCCTTTGTTATACTAATTTTAAGCCCATTGTTATGCTAATCCTTTGTTATGCATTTTGTCCTCTAAAGACCCTACACACTACTCATACGGGATATCCTTATTTAGAAGGCAGGGGCGCGGCAAGGCGGAAGCACATGAATCGTTTTCCCACAACGGGTTAGTTCCGCCCACATCGCCTTTGACCAATGACATTATTCAACACGTGTTTTGTGACATGAACATTAAAGTCAACTTGCTATACGCATGCGCTCTGATCACGCACGTACCAGTGATTATTGTCTTCTGATGATGGTAGTCACTCCCTGACACAGTCACGTGCGAGGCCGCTGTAGCTGCGTGATGCACCGGCCGTGCGTGCGCGCGTTGGGTTATTAAAGACACTTTTGTAGCAATTTTTACGGTTTTATTTCAGAAATAACTTTCCGTAAATACAATATTTTGTCACCAAGATGTTATACTTTAATAAAGATCGAATTAAATATGGTATCCTTTGTATTATAAAGGTCAATTTTGTTAACGTTTACATGTATTTGTACCCCAAAGGAGGCATGTTTTCAACAAGAATGAAAACGGGGATCCGAACTTTTCTGATTTCGGGTATCTGGTTCCAAAAATAACCGAAAACACACAGCCCTAGGATTTATTTAATGTTACAAATTTAAGTCCAAGAATTCTTTGATAATTTCATTAAAGTGAATTATCCTACAATAGTGGATTTTACAGCAAAAGATGTCTGCTCAGATACATGTGTAAGAAAGAGTACCTCATCACAGAGTTTCAGCGGAGTAGCTCCGGGGCGGGGGGGCCTGGGGGCCTGGGGGCATGTGCTCCCCACAAATTTCTAGTGCCCCCCTCAGGTGCTCCCTCACAAAAAATCCCGAGTGCCCCACAAAAGAAGAAAAGGGAAAAATCACAGACCCCTGGCCCCCCCACTGAAAAGCAATGCCCCCTGTGTGCCCCCCCCCCCCTACTGAAAAGTCCTGGCTATGCCACTGCAGAGTTTCACTGTGCAGTAAGTAGCAGATCAAATGTAAAAAAAATCACAAATTTTGTGTACAAACTACATGATGTAATGCTAGGCCTATAGCCCCATTCTAAGGCAGTAGGGCCAATGTACTGGACTCCCTCCGTATCCTTGGCCCTAACGTTATCCCCACATGTACAAAAAAGAGCGTTTTTTCAACTTTTGATCTGCTAATTATTACAACATAAAACTTAGTCTGCCCAAGCAGACACATTTGGCATAAAATCCGTTATTCTGGGATCGCCGAACTTTCATGAAATTTTGGAAACATTTTTTTAATTAAAATAAAATATTAAATTTAAAATTTCACCAAAATTACCGATCTCACAATAGCAAACTTCACCCCAAAAGTGTCCGCTTGGGAAATCGATTGTAACAATTATCAGATCAAAAGTTGAAAAATCGCTCCTTTTTTGTACATGTCATGCATGTGGGGCTAGGGCAGGGCCAAGGATGCGGAGGGAGTCCAGTGTATAGGCTCTAGAATGGGGCTAGATCATGGCTAACGTTATACGACAGGGACAGTAAAATAAAGCCAAAAGTATAGCTTAATTGGTCCACAGTTTAATTTCAAAGTTAAACTACAACAACATGGAAAATCAAAAGAACTCACCCCAGAGACTGCACCACCACGCGTTTAGTACAAGTTGCTAGAAAATCGCGCGCCAAGTAACGGTTATAATTATACCGCAATGCCACAACGGTTCAAGTACAGCCAATTGCTTCCAGCGATCGTCACTGCATGATCATCACCTGTTTTTTTTTCTTTCCACATTATGGTTTCCCAGGTTGGTTATTGCGTGCCGCGCCTTGGTATTCGGAGGATTTCCCAATGCACTGCATTATACCGTGGAGGAAGGAAGAGCTCTTCCTTCCTCCATGATTATACCTCATCATAATTATTTATAATCAACCGCATCCCCATGGTCTCCCTTGCTCTCACTAACACTAAACCCTGGGTAAAGTGTTTTCTGTAACGCTGACTGGTTATTAAAAAAACAAAAATTACAAAATTGGGGGGGGGGGGACAGTTTGAATAAATGTTTTCAAAAGTTGCTGATTATAATAAGTAACTTTGCCTATATAGAATTCATTGATGATTATTATCGCCTGTACAAGTACACAAACTGTGATTAGACAAACAAAATATACACGTCGGTGTTGGGCAACATTTAATCAATTGTTTATCTCCCGAAGAAAACATTTCACCAACCGATACATATCGCGGAACCCACTGCTATATAGGATTGTAGCCGGCCAATCGTCATCGGGCAAGCTCGGTGGTCGAGAGGGTTTAAAACG
>CM055826.1:17874268-17906697 GCA_029582265.1 Zoroaster sp. YZ-2022
CATCACACTTATTTGTATTCATGAAGTATATTTTTCTACTAAATATTGAAAAGTAAGATATAAAAATACAAAACTCCAACCACAGTTTATATGTGATTGTTTTAAATTGAGTTTTTAAAGGTAGTAGACACAGTTTTAGTTTTAAATATTTTAATTTGCTAACTCGATGAAGTATTTAAAGTGGTGTAGTTTTTAACTATAAATGGATATGGTTATCATTAAAATGTAGCCATTGGATTGGTTGTTCATACATAATGTCATGAAAACATCAGTGTAATGTGGTCATTTCTCTCCAGTATGGTCCAAACAGGGCCATAGTCAAATGGGGAGGGGGTGTTAGCAAATAAACACATTGTTTGGACACTGTCACAACTAGGTGGGTTCCTAGCTGCACCCAGGGGGTATCTAAAGTCAAAAATCTCAGATTGTATAGTAGTCAAACCCAGATTGGACTTAAGTGTTCACCTTCAGTGTACATGTGTACAGAGCATGGTGTCCATTTTGGGGTTAGTTGGCCTACATGTATATTTATCGGTTGGTGAAATTCTTGCGTCGGGTGATAAACAATTGATTTTAATTTTGCCCTACACTGACGTGTGTATAGCACTGTATTCTCAGTGCTTTCCGAGTGTCTGTGAAAAAACTACGCAGGCGACTAGTGCAGACGTCTTAACCTCTCGACCACCGAGCTTGCCCAATGACGATTGGCCGGCTACAATCCTATATAGCAGTGGGTTCCGCGATATGTATCGGTTGGTGAATTTTTGGCGTTGGGAGATAAACAATTGATTTAACCCTCCTGCAATCAGTGCAATTTTTGAAACAACCCATTCAGGCCACTCAAAGCCATTAGCTGTTGCCAGTGGCCTCCTATGGTTACCACTGTCACACCACTGAGATTGCAGGGTAAAGTGGTCTCCCATTGATATGTTGTAGGTCATACTTATATGTTCAAACATTTACAGTGGCCTTGGGTGGCACACAGTTGATTTTGTAAGATTACTTGGAAAGGACAGCAGGCTTGTACATGTATGTACATGAATGTTGCTCAAGAACATAATTTTGTGGATTGGAGTGGCCTCCATGTGTAGGAGGGTTAATGTTGCTCAACACCGACGTGTATATTTGTTTGTCTAATCACAGTTTGTGTACTTGTACAGGCGATAATAATCATCAATGGATTCTATATAGGCAAAGTTACTTATTATAATCGGCAACTTTTGAAAACATTTATTCAAACTGTTCCCCTCCCGAATTTTTTAATTTTTTTTTTTTTTAATAACCAGTCAGCGTTACAGAAAGCACTTTACCCAGGGTTTAGTGTTAGTGAGAGCAAGGGAGACCATGGGGACGCGGTTGATTATAAATAATTATGATGAGGTATAATCATGGAGGAAGGAAGAGCTCTTCCTTCCTCCATGGTATAATGCTACGGAAGCGTTAAAGGGCCACAACCCCAAAAAAAATTTCAAGTTACTATCTCGCCGCGGCGAGTTACTATCTCGCCGCGGCGAGTTACTAACCGTCATGACAGTACGGGTAACCGTTCACTGATACGTGTAGTTTGGGCGTTTCGTCGATCGTCGCGGTTACATTTACAATAGGCTATAGAGGGCGTCAAACTTAAAATGGCTGCGCCCATGAGTATGCTCGATTTTGCGATTGAAAACGAATTTGACTATGACTTGACTATGACTTTATATACCTTCTCTTGACCAATGCACCGATACCAAAGAGAATCACATTCAATCCAGACTGGCCCAGGTTTGATATATTTAACGCTAACAGATAATCAGTGCTTAGATAAATTCAGATTTTAAAGGATGACATTTACCGGCTACGACATTTAGTTAGGCCTACTTGGACTTCCACAGAAACTAACTTTAATTAGAACGGGTCCACTTGCAGTAGCTTTGATGCTATTTGCATGGTCCTCAAGAGGATCGCTTACCCAAATTGCCTATCGGACTTGGAAGAGTTTTTTGGGAGACCGAAATCCACCCTTTCACTCGTTATCAATGAGACCGTTGAAGTTTTGTATAATTATTTTGCATCATCATCGCTTTCTCATGATCCCTTGATAAACCATGGCTAGATCCTGCACAACTGCAAGTTTATGCAGATTTTATTCATGACAAAGGGGCGCCTTTGCAGAATTGCTTTGGATTCGTGGATGGGACAGTTCGTCCAATTTGTAGGCCAACTCATCATCAGCGAGTGTGTTATAACGGACACAAAAGGATACATGCCTTAAAATTCCAGTCAGTGGTGATACCTTGTGGGTTGATTGCTCATCTTTACGGCCCAGTAGAAGGTCGAAGACATGAGAGTGCTCTCCTTCGCATGAGTGGACTGCTGCAAGAATTTGAGGCAAGAGATCTGATTGATAGAAATGACCTGCCCTACGCGCTTTATGGGGACCCTGCTTATCCAATGAGACGTTCTTTCTACTAGGTCCATTCAAAGGGGCAAACCTGAGGGCTGAGCAACAAGAATTCAACTCAAGAATGTCATCAGTACGAGAATGTGTAGAGTGGGTATTCGGGAAGATGATACAAATGTTTGCCTTCCTTGACTTTCGCAAGAACCTGAAAGTACTGTTATCCCCAGTGGCAAAGTACTACCTAGTTGGCGGGCCCCTCACTAACTACCATACTTGTATCTATGAAAATCAGACAAGCAGTTACTCCCAGCTGGACCCGGCACCCTCCTTGGAGAACTATTTAGCATGATTCCATCATTCATGATATAGTAAGTCTGCGTTACGAGCCCCTGAATTATGAATCCTACGTCAAGGATTGTATCTGTAAGAATTTAGTGATTTTTGGAATGTCAGGCTTTCAATAACTAAGTTATATTTATGATCCACGAGATTTAAAAAAAGAAAACAAAAGTATAGTTTAGAATCAAAATTGTCAGGTCTTGATCAGTCAGCAAGTTTAACAGTAGTCTTTGTTTTCTGTTGCTGTGCACTTTCTTAAATTTATTTATTTTTTATTATATTTTTCTTTACTGTAAAGGCCTATATAAATTTGTTTCCTGTGCCCAATTTCATGTTCTGTAAGAAAAACAAAATAAAATGTTCCCCTGGTTAAAAGGGAACTTAAAGGTCCTAGGAAATAGAAATTTTTAACAGTGAAAACAATAAAGTATACCTATTGGAACATATATTTGTCATTTGTCTATTTTATCCCCGCCCCTTTGCACCATTAAAAAAATAAAATCTAAAATTAGGGGGGCGCCACGCTCCTCCCCTACCTCCTCATTATCATATTATAATCCGCAAATCCGTGACGTAGACCTAGGAAGTTCGAGCGCTGCCTGCGATGAAGTTTCAGTCAAGTCGTACTCAAAACCACTGAAGTTGATGTGTCATATTAGATCTTCTTTTCAGCTAAATTTAGTAGATATCCCACATTTTTGGGAAATGCCTTGTAGGTGTGTTGTTGCTGGGTGTAGCAACACCACAAAGGAAGGTGTCAGCCTTCACCGATTTCCACCAGACCCTAAATACAGGCGAATTTGGACGGCGAGTGTGAAGCTGACCAGGGCGAAATGGTCAGGACCAACGGAGCACTCTATGATATGTAGCGCTCACTTTGAGCCAACATACTTTGACCGGGGGCTCCAGAGCCAGTTTGGCATGAGATTTAAAGCCATGCTGCGCCCTGATGCAGTGCCAACAATATTTCCCTTAAGTCAGAAGGCCAAGAAACGTCCAAGAGTAGCTTTCTTGAAGCGAGAAAGTCTCAGGGTAAGTTGCTTTGTTTTCCGTGTAACTTACATGTGTATGTGCACCCACAAGCAATAGGCTTATTACTAACGTTAGAGGTCGATTGTTACACTTCGCACACCACATTAACGCTAAAAATGTCGTTTCATTGTGAAGTCACTGAAGATGTCATTGTACAATTCTTTGACAATGTTAATTATGTGTGTGATTTTTGGATCTTGTTTCAAAATCATCGAGTGCAGAATTATGTTTTGAAACGGTCATAACGACGGCTTACACAATTCACCAATGACTCCTGGCCATGTGTATCCATGCCATTGATTCGACGGGGCCTTGCGCTTCGTTTTACGGTAGAGCCTACAGTACAGATTTATCGGTGCTATACGGTCATGTTTACTATGGAACTTGCAAGTCGTGTGCACATACACTGTACATGTGTACGTTGCGCACAGTTTATGACCCTTTTTTATAATCCCACGGTTTAACCATGGAGCAACTAAACACAGTGGCAACATTGGTGCCTAACATTGGAGCTTAGTTTATTCATGGTTTATTGCTCCATGCTAACCACAATTACCGTGCCCCCGGCCTCCTAGGTCTACGTCACGAACAGCGCCACCGCGCGTTGGGCAGCATTTGAAATTAGATGAGGCAATTTTTGTAAAAATCAAATTAAAAATAATTAGCCCAATCCAGACAAAAATTAAACGTAAAATTGTTTTTTATTCATATCAATTGATAAAATAACAAAAGAAAATAAATAAGCACAATTTGACTCTTCCTAGGACCTTTAACACTGATTTCCTGTTCATGTTGGTAGCTCGGTGAGCAGGGAAAGACGATTGTTACAATGAGGAATTCCATGAAATTGGGCAATGCTTCCTTACATCCACACTTTGAAGGGAACAACCTTATAATTCATATTGACAAATGAAGCTATAGCTTTGTAAGATATTTATAAACATTGATTTTAATCACAGCAACAACAAATGCAAATTACATAACGGGGATTGATTACTCAAGCAAAAATTACAAACCCTGAAAATATAAAAACCTTTGCTGAAAATAAAATTAAAGGGATAGTGAACCACGAGACACATTTTTACGTGTCGACGGATGTGAGATTTCTAAGACTAAGACAGTTAATACACATGTTCATATCAGTATTTTTTTATTGGTTTTTTTTTAACCCCAAAAACATGATTGTGTTTTAGTGTTCCACAGGTGACGCCATATTTGGACCCGGTTATGTAACAGAGTACCATTAGCCAGACCATCGTCACAGTGCAAGTTCTAAACGACGTTTTGCACATACGCGCGGCCTCAAATAGTCCAATTATGTGCTTCAGATTTGTTGAGGCCACGTGTATGTGCCACACTGCAACATGCATCTTTTTGAATTCGCTTTGTGACGACAGTCTGGCTTGATGGAACCCTGCTACGTCACAGAGTCCCAAGATGGCGGCAGCCGTTGAACATTAAATGATAATTTTTTTGGTCAAAATCCAATAAAGAAATATTAACAGGAAAATGTTATCACATAATATCAATACATAAAAATGTTGTCTCAGGGTTTATTAACCCTTTAGTCTTTAAAAATGTTAAATAAAATTAATAAATGATTAAAATCAAATGAAATACTTTAAAACTTTTAAACTTTAAAACAATAATTTAACTGGAAGAAACTGGACAAGGGATCTACTATACATGTAAAAGACGAGAAGTAACAAAAGACTGCACACGTCATTGCACTTAAAAATGATATGAAATTTATGATAAAAACAAGACAGTGTAGTAAAAACACAAACCTGTACACCAAGGACAAAGAAGGGGATACAAAGTATTAATTTTTTAATTTTTTAATTTTTAAAGTGGTACATACACAATGTAAATCTGAAAAAAAACTTATAATACCTTATACATAAATTCTGACTAAATAGTCATATGATGTATACCATCTGTACTATTGCATCGTGTGAACCTGTAAAGACTGTGTACTACTAGTATTCCTTAGAAACCAATAAACTACCAGTCGTCCATACTACATCAAATTCTGGCAATGTGAATTGTTGTCATGTTACCTGTGGAACCTGTGTTTTGGTTTGATATATTGTAGCAGGTCTTCTAAAAAATATGCAGAATCTTTATAAAATGGTTCAGGTGTTATGAAACAAATATCGACTTTTTTAAACTCATGACGGGCCCTTTGGCTATCTCTGAGTGTTCTTTTTACATGAGGCAAAGCAGTGAAAACAGTCAAACTTGAAGCAAGTATCCACTCTCCACATGTGTTTTTACATTTAGTCACTTGTGTTTATGTTGAGCCAAAATTTGCTCAACATTCTAAGTATCTAGGAATGTTTACAATGTATATTAAAATTTTCACTTCTAACCCACACTTTGAGCTTAATTGAACTCTGGACTTGAAACATATCACAAAATGACAAATTTAAAAATGCATGTCCATGTGTAGATGCTGGAAATCCTGACAAAACAATGAAATGCAGGAATAAAATTGCAAAACTTGAAAACGTTAACACGGTTTTCAAAATCAACGGGGGAAATATTGCCAGAGGAATCAAATCATGGAATTCTATGATCACCAACATGTGTTAGTTTCACAAACCGTATTCATAGCAGTGCAGTCCTAAAATATGTTTAACCTTACTTTTTATTAGGGTCATCATCATTTTCATCATTTCATTGTCTTTTTCCAACCTTGCTTCTCTTTTTTTTTTTTTCAAAATAAAACTTTTCACGCTCAAATTCCAGTTTGTCTTCAAGGTACTTGACATATAAGTCTGCTGTGCTTCGGCGTTTCCTTTGTGGTGGGGTCAGCTCTGTGTCTGAAATAATGATCAGTTTAAAAAAGAACAATAAACAAAATGAAAGCACTTACAAGGAAATGATTTTCAAATTAAACCTTAAAACTCAAAGGGTAAAAGTTTGGGTGAGAAAATCCCCTTCTCTTTAAAGTTGTTTTGGTTAAAAAACCAGGGATCAAATAGAAAACGACACTGGCAACAGTGGATGACTTTCAAATCAAATCTAAGGGACCTAAGAAAAGCACCTTTTCTGTCACCATTTTGGGCCTTCTTGGCAGAAACCAGGGATTCCATTGCTGCTGCTCTAATGGCTACCCCCTGCATCTCTTTTTCATCCGTCTCACACTTTTTCATATCCTCTTTGAAATTTTCCTACATTTTATATGGTGATTTGTATGCGTATAAATATATTTTTTCTGTTAAAAAATTACTTGGCCCTTAAAGAACTCATTTAATTTCTTCGGTGAGCATCCTGAAGGTGTCGAAAGCGATCTTTGCATGCCCTCAGTGTCACATAAATGTTCTTAGCCTTGATGGCATCATTCATGTTAGTGTTGATTCCCTCCCATGCTATTTTTGAAATTCCTTTTTGAAATCGCCAAAACTTCCCTCAGAAGGCCAGGGTAAAATCTAACGGTTTTCTTTGCCATTCTGAAAATGAAAGATGAAACCTTATTAAATGCACTGACTAAATATGGGATGGGGGAATCAAATTTTAAATTTTCTGGTGGTGAAGAAACATAAGAGGTCCTCTTCATAGCCTAGGCCATGCCCATACTGCCACAGATACAGCGGCTAGTCCGAGACCAGAAGTAAACATACATGCTACCAGAACTGTCTTTATGCTAACTATGAACTATCTCTATGGTTGATTATTTATGTTTTTCTCTCGAAATTTTTAGGAAATTGCTGAGTTTTACTATCCGTTTTTCACTTACGTGTAGTGGAGCTGTTATCCGTGTTCACGACACTGTTACACTTTGACAGATTGCGTAAAACGTCATTAGTGCGCAAAGAGTGATGACGTCACAGCTACTAAAAGTCGCTGTTCCGCTAACCGTGTGCAACCGAAACCTCTGCTACTAACTCGCCGCGGCGAGATAGTAACTTAAACAAATTGTTTTGGTTGTGGCCCTTTAACGCTTCCGTATAATGCAGTGCATTGGGAAATCCCCCGAATACCATGGCGCGGCACGCAATAACCAACCTGGGAAACCATAATGTGGAAAAACCCCAAATAGGTGATGATCATGCAGTGACGATCGATGGAAGCAATTGGCTGTACTTGAACCGTTGTGCATTGCGGTATAATTATAACTGTTACTTAGCGCACGATTTTCTAGCAACTTGTACTAAACGCGTGGTCGTGCAGTCTCTGGGGTGAGTTCTTTTGATTTTCCATGTTGTTGTAGTTTAACTTTGAAATTAAACTGTGGACCAATTAAGCTATACTTTTGCCTTTATTTTACTGTCCCTGTCGTATAACGTTAGCCATGATCTAGCCCCATTCTAGAGCCTATACACTGGACTCCCTCCGCATCCTTGGCCCTGCCCTAGCCCCACATGCATGACATGTACAAAAAAGCAGCGATTTTTCAACTTTTGATCTGATAATTGTTACAATCAAAATTTTAATGATTAGGTAAGATTTCCCAAGCGGACATTTTTGGGGTGAAGTTTGCTATTGTGAGATCGGTAATTTTGGTGAAATTTTAAATTTAATATTTTATTTTAATTAAAAAAATGTTTCCAAAATTTCATGAAAGTTCGGCGATCCCAGAATAACGGATTTTATGCCAAATGTGTCTGCTTGGGCAGACTAAGTTTTATGTTGTAATAATTAGCAGATCAAGTGTTGAAAAACGCTCTTTTTTGTACAAGTGGGGCTAACGTTAGGGCCAAGGATATGGAGGGAGTCCAGTACATTGGCCCTACTGCCTTAGAATGGGGCTATAGGCCTAGCATTTACATCATGTAGTTTGTACACAAAATTTGTGATTTTTTTTACTTTTGATCCGCTACTTACTGCACAGTGAAACTCTGCAGTGGCATGGCCAGGACTTTTCAGTAGGAGGGGGGGGGGGGCACACAGGGGGCATTGCTTTTCAGTGGGGGCCAGGGATTTTTCCCTTTCTTTTTTGGGGCACTCGGGATTTTTTGTGGGGGAGCACCTGCACTAGAAATTTGTGGGGGGCACATGCCCCCAGGCCCCCCGTAGCTACTCCGCTGAAACTCTGTGATGAGGTACTCTTTCTTACACATGTATCTGAGCAGACATCTTTTGCTGTAAAATCCACTATTGTAGGATAATTCACTTTAATGAAATTATCAAAGAATTCTTGGACTTAAATTTGTAACATTAAATAAATCCTAGGGCTGTGTGTTTTCGGTTATTTTTGGAACCAGATACCCGAAATCAGGAAAGTTCGGATCCCCGTTTTCAGTCTTGTTGAAAACATGCCTCCTTTGGGGTACAAATACATGTAAACGTTAACAAAATTGACCTTTATAATACAAAGGATACCATATTTAGTTCGATCTTTATTAAAGTATAACATCTTGGTGACAAAATATTGTATTTACGGAAAGTTATTTCTGAAATAAAAACCGTAAAAATTGCTACAAAAGTGTATTTAATAACCCAACGCGCGCACGCATGGCCGGTGCATCACGTAGCTACAGCGGCCTCGCACGTGACTGTGTCAGGGAGTGACTACCATCATCACAAGACAATAATCACTGGTACGTGCGTGATCAGAGCGCATGCGTATAGCAAGTTGACTTTAATGTTCATGTCACAAAACACGTGTTGAATAATGTCATTGGTCAAAGGCGATGTGGGCGGAACTAAACCGTTGTGGGGAAAACGATTCATGTGCTTCCGCCTTGTCGCGCCCTTGCCTTCTAATATCCCGTATGAGTAGTGTGTAGGGTCTTTAGAGGACAAAATGCATAACAAAGGAATTGAATTAGCATAACAATGGGCTTAAAATTAGTATAACAAAGGGTTGAATTTGCATAACAAAGGGTTGGATTAGCATAACAAGGGTCTATTGTATAAAGTCAAAATCTTTGAGCCAAAATGCATAACAAAGGGATTAAATTAGCATAACAAGGGGGTGAATTAGCATAACAAGGGGTGAATTAGCGTAACAAGGGTCTATTGTATAAAGTCGGAATCTTTATTAAACAAAATGCATAACAATGGATTGAATTAGCATAACAATGGGGTGAATTAGCGTAAGAAGGGATGTATTGTTTAAAGTCGGAATCTTGATGCGACAAAATTATTCATGAGGGATTATGGTATGAACAAAGGATGGAGTCAAAATCTTGATACGACAGAATTATTCATGAGGGATTATGGTATGATCAAAGAAGGGTTGAGGTTAAGGTGTAAACAACTATAATATTCCTATCCAAAATGACCGAAATGGAAGAATACATCATGACTATATGAGTGAGATTTCGCCAAAAGAGTTAACGTCAATATCTCTTCCTACTACTTTCTATAGTAGTTAGTTGACGTTGAAATGGGATGTGATTCAAATAACAAAAAAATGTATCAATAAATAAAATTAAAATAATAATTAACGGAGAGAATCATACAATATGTAAAAAAATTAAATCCTAAAAAGGACTATTTGTGTTTATGTCATTGTACTTACATTGACTGCGTGTACTGCGTAAAGATGAGGTACTGGGGAAGCAAACATGCTACAACAGACATGAAAATATTCTCTTTTTGGAAGATTTGGGCGGGGGCCCTACTTGGCCCCCCTGATTTATTGGTGTGTTGCTTTCGATGGTCTTGGACGTACACGGGTTACTTGAACTTTGACGGGTTACTCTTCACCACAAACCTTGCGTACTCTAGGTTCCCAACATTGACAGCATATGCCAATGCCTCCATCTGAGAAATAACCTAAATGTGAGGAAAGGAATACATTACTCTTAGTTCAGCATTTATCCTCGGCTTCAATCAATCCTAATTCTCGCACGTACTGGTAGAATAAACAGATGATGGTCATACTGGTGAAGATACAGTTAACTAATAACAGTCAGTGTAGAGCTGTTCTGATGGCCCCTTGTGGTTGATTGCTATAGTGATATTGATCCCAATACGAGAGAATTGACCACCTGATAAACCTTGACCGATAATGATTATCGCGCCAAAAGGGGTGGTAGTGATTCAGCGGATTCGTTTTGATCATTAACTTCTTTGAGGAATTGAACAGTACGGATTACTACCCTGACCGGTGTTTGAAAGGATTCGCTGCACAAACATCTATTAGAAAAGAAAATGAACAAAAGGAGTCGAAATCTTGATAGGACAAAAAAAAAGGTACAAAGCAGTAGCATGCACTTAGAATCGTGATTTTGTTTATAATTTATAGATGGTTATTTAAATACGTATCACCTGTGTTTTTTCGGTTTTTTCATCAGAACTTTGATTACATCCCTTCAGAATATAATCATTTTTAATTTATGAAGGGACATATTTTGGGACATATTTGTTATTTATTGTAAAGTGTAAAACCATGCTTCTCTTGATAAGTTTCAGAAATATATTTTAAGAAATTTGTTTTCCTTTCATGAAGTAAAATAGGCAGTGTTCCGATGAAAAATTACATTTAAGAAAATTTGCCGGTAAAAATGGGGGGAAAAAAACAAGGGCGATACATCATTAGCATGACTTAACTTGATTAACCAAATTTTGGTGCTTTGAACAACCTACAAAGTGCAGTACAAGTTTGAAATGTTTTACATAGCAAATGGGATAATAGATGAAATAGCACCAGAAGTCAGTTACCTACATGGAGTGTGGCAATTGGTCTCACAAAGAAGCAGTGCAGTCTGGGAGACTTAGCTAGCGTGTGAGAGAACGGTATATTGCATGCACCTTAGCGTTTATTGAACTCGCCCATTGTTCGCCTCAAATACGGTTCGCCCCACAGACGGTTCGCCCCACATACGGTTCGCCCCACATACGGTTCGCCCCACATACGGTTCGCCAGCATCGTGTGGTTCACCTTTTCCTGTGGAAATGATCCGATGATGCCCCACGGTAGGCCATGCAGGGGGAGCAAAATCTGTAACCAAGCTCGTTGTGCATGCGTGCAGCGCATTTGGAGTACAATATGCCATGCCATGCCATGCTATGGTATGGATTACAGTAGGCTGGCACGCTTCATGTAGATAATTGGTGCTAACTTGTGTTAGCAGTACAGTACATGTAAGAAGAATAAGACTGGAATTTGACTGACCAGTAAAATGATGTAAATAGCTGATAAAATTGAAATTTGATATTAAGGCCTACAAAAAAGGTCTCTGGTTTCTGGTCCTAGGTGCGGGACACGCTTTTTTATTTTTTTTATTTTTTTTATAATTTTGTTTAAGCGATACATGTATACGCGGTTATTGGAACCAGACCAAATTTCCCATACACAAAGTATGATGGCGAAGTGAGGCCGCATAATTTGGGCAAACGTTCATACAGGGCCGGATTTAGACATGTGGAGGCCCCTGGGCAGCCTTCAGGAGTGGAGGCCCACCCTACCTTAGAATACTAAAAACTAAAAGGTGACAAGAGTCACAAGACATAGTTACAGTCATCCATAAAGTTTTTTTTTTCAAGTAGAAAGAATCTGAATAAGCAAGCAAGCAAGCAGGTCGATCATGATCAATCATAACAAGAATAATAGTACAGTACATATATTTACAGACCAGACACTTTTCGAGACTTGACCCTTGCAAAGTCTTGGATCAATTTGTCGAAGTCAATCTCTCTGAGAATTGACACGTGCGTGTCGTTCAGGTCAGCCTACATTTTTCCTTACAATTTTTTTGTGTGGAGGCCCCTGGTTGTGGAGGACCCTGGGCAACTGCCCAGCTTGCCCAGTTCTAAATCTGGCCCTGCGTTCATACCCCTATGTGAAAAAGTTGTTTAAAACACAGCGTGGCTGATGCACAGGTCTGAGGCAACGAATGTGGGGCACAGAAACCAGAGACTTTTGTTTTGGCCTAAACTCAGGAAATACAAACTATAGAGTTTCACATATTGTGATGAACAATGCATCAAAAGTGCACATTGATCTATATGTATGTACATGTATTCATTTTTGGGAAATAGGTACATAGAATATCTAAAATGGCTGCAGCATAGGAATTACCTATGCATTTGTATTCATGAAGTATATTTTTCTACTAAATATTGAAAAGTAAGATGTAAAAATACAAAACTCCAATCACAGTTTATATGTGATTGTTTTAAATTGAGTTTTTAAAGGTAGTATACACATTTTTAGTTTTAAATATTTTAATTTGCTACCTCGATGAAGTATTTAAAGTGGTGTAGTTTTTAACTATAAATGGATATGGTTATCATTAAAATGTAGCCAGTGGATCGGTTGTTCATACATAATGTCATGAAAACATCGGTGTAATGTGGTCATTTCTCTCCAGTGTGGTCCAAACAGGGCCATAGTCAAATGGGGAGAGGGTGTCAGCAAATGAACACATTGTTTGGACACTGTTACAACTAGGTGGGTCCTAAGCTGCACCCAGGGGTGCACCCCACTAAATAGTGAGGAATTCATGCGCCAAGCTGTTTATCATAAAGTGTATGTCCTCAAATTTGTCTGAAAAACAAAGATTTGAGGCCCATACATTTGATGGATTGTGTAAAAATGGCCCAATATCATAACCTGGGGGTCCTTGGCTTTCAACTTTGAGTATTTTGGACACACTAGGCCCTGAAAAAGTGGTCCTAATTTGATTTCAAGCGTAAGGCCTTTTTCCAAAATGGCTGTTTTCAGTGTGGACGTTTTCACTACTGTAGAGGGTGGTTTTCATTGGGATGAGGATAACTTCCTGGAAACCTGGACTTTAGACAGTAAATAGAGAAGAAAATAAAAGGTTATACATCGATCAATATTTTTCTTTTGGTTTTAAAAACTGTGGGACTTATAAGTATTTAAACATTTTGTTTGAATATTTTGTGTTTAGCACTGTTTACTATGGAAGTTTATTTAGTGGAGTACACCCTATATAGTCAAAATGGCAGCGTCCATGACAGAGGGATGTTTTTTGTTTACAACTTCAGTAAGCCTGATGATAAATGCAAAATTTATCAACAGAAAATTTACTCATTGAATACCCTTCTATTTCAGTTCTTTATTGGATGAAACACAGGACATTTACAGGACAATTACACAAACAAAATGGCGGCATTAATACCCTAGTTGCCATGCGCTCCTTTTGTGATAATGTTTTTTTATGTCATTTTGTTTTGCATTTACAAAAGTTGCTTTTATCTTCATTTACCCATTTCCAATATTGTTTTGAAACTTTTCAATTTTTTAAACAAGCTCTTTCCCCTTAAATTACGAATTTTATTATAATCTGATGACTAGGGTACATAGGGAACTGAGGTAAAACTTATAACCGATTGGTTTAGGATCATATTGTCAATTGGCATTATGTTTTGGGTGCAAAATTAAATGCATCACTCATGAAGAAAACCTGCTTGATTAATAAATTCAGTTTTAGAGTGCTGGTAAAGTAATCTCCTCCATGGCATATTGTCCGATTTGTGTGTCCACCAGAGTAACGTTAGTTTGAGACACTCTCGTCTTCTTTTGTTGACATTTTCAACTTTCTTCAATCAAAGCATCACCGGGCAGCCGGTAGGAAACTTGTGCATTACCCTAACCCTGCCCCCGAACCCTGAACCCCAAACCTAAACCTAAACCCAAACCCAAACCCTAACCCTAACCCTAACCCTCTTCATTTGGGGGGGGGGGGCAGGGTTGTAGTCTATTTATGCCATGGGACAAGTCACATTTTACAGTTTTACCAAGAGAATAATGTTCACATTATGAGGAGGAAAGTTGGATACATGTTTCATTGTGTATATGAATATAGGCCCCCTTTTCTGTCAATCTGGATCCGCCCCTAACAGGGGTAACTTTGTAAAACTCTCATATTGTCATAATAAGGAATAAAAAGTATTGTTGAAATGTTCATGGAGCAAAACTAATTCTTGTTTTAGAATCATTGGAAGGAAAATTACACTGAATCCCAGAATAAGTGATACGTACATGCATGATGCATGGTTATATAAACTGCATGTAATGATAGATGCACAAAGTATGTTTAAAGCTGTCAGTTTTCAGTGGAGCAATATTTTTCAATTTTTTTTTCAGAAATGTTATCTCGGCAACATACTGGATGTACTCAGTGTGGTTCCAAGTCAAATTAGAAAAAATCATCTCTCTAAAGGGTGCACCCCACTAAATAGTGAGGAATTCATGCGCCAAGCTGTTTATCATAAAGTGTATGTCCTCAAATTTTTCTGAAAAACAAAGATTTGAGGCCCATACATTATTTTGATGGATTGTGTAGAAATGGCCCAATATCATGACCTGGGGTCCTTGGCTTCCAACTTTGAGTATTGTGGACAAACTAGGCCCTGAAAAAGTGGTCCTAATTTGATTTCAAGCGTAAGGCCTTTTTCCAAAATGGCTGCTTTTCAGTGTGGACGTTTTCACTACTGTAGAGGGTGGTTTTCATTGGGATGAGGATAACTTCCTGGAAACCTGGACTTTAGACAGTAAATAGAGAAGAAAATAAAAGGTTATATATCGATCAATATTTTTTCTTTTAGTTTTAAAACTGTGGGACTTTTAAGTATTTTTTAACGATTTCTGAATATTTTGTGTTTAACACTGTTTACTATGGAAGTTTATTTAGTTGGGTGCACCCTATATAGTCAAAATGGCAGCGTCCATGACAGAGGGATGTTTTTTGTTTACAACTTCAGTAAGCCTGATAATAAATGCAAAATTTATCAACAGAAAATTTACTCATTGAATACCCTTCTATTTCAGTTCTTTATTGGATGAAACACAGGACATTTACAGGACAATTACGATAAAAAGGTATGTAATAAGTTACAAAATGGCGGCATTAATACCCTAGTTGCCATGCGCTCCTTTTGTGATAATGTTTTTTTATGTCATTTTGTTTTGCATTTACAAAAGTTGCTTTTATCTTCATTTACCTATTTCCAATATTGTTTTGAAACTTTTCAATTTTTTAAACAAGCTCTTTCCCCTTAAATTAAGAATTTTATTATAATCTGATGACTAGGATACATAGGGAACTGAGGTAAAACTTATAACCGATTGGTTTATTATGTGATTGTCAATTGTCATTAGGTTTTGTGTGCCAAAATAAATGCATCACTCATGAAGAAAACCTGCTTGATTAATAAATTCAGTTTTAGAGTGCTGGTAAAGTAATCTCCTCCATGGCATATTGTCCGATTTGTGTGTCCACCAGAGTAACGTTAGTTTGAGACACTCTCGTCTTCTTTTGTTGACATTTTCAACTTTCTTCAATCAAAGCATCACCGGGCAGCCGGTAGGAAACTTGTGCATTACCCTAACCCTGCCCCCGAACCCTGAACCCCAAACCTAAACCTAAACCCAAACCCAAACCCTAACCCTAACCCTAACCCTCTTCATTTGGGGGCCAGTATTTGCATATGGGGATGCAGGGTTGTAGTCTATTTATGCCATGGGACAAGTCACATTTTACAGTTTTACCAAGAGAATAATGTTCACATTATGAGGAGGAAAGTTGGATACATGTTTCATTGTGTATATGAATATAGGCCCCCTTTTCTGTCAATCTGGATCCGCCCCTAACAGGGGTAACTTTGTAAAACTCTCATATTGTCATAATAAGGAATAAAAAGTATTGTTGAAATGTTCATGGAGCAAAACTAATTCTTGTTTTAGAATCATTGGAAGGAAAATTACACTGAATCCCAGAATAAGTGATACGTACATGCATGATGCATGGTTATATAAACTGCATGTAATGATAGATGCACAAAGTATGTTTAAAGCTGTCAGTTTTCAGTGGAGCAATATTTTTCAATTTTTTTTCAGAAATGTTATCTCGGCAACATACTGGATGTACTCAGTGTGGTTCCAAGTCAAATTAGAAAAAATCATCTCTCTAAAGGGTGCACCCCACTAAATAGTGAGGAATTCATGCGCCAAGCTGTTTATCATAAAGTGTATGTCCTCAAATTTGTCTGAAAAACAAAGATTTGAGGCCCATACATTTGATGGATTGTGTAAAAATGGCCCAATATCATAACCTGGGGGTCCTTGGCTTTCAACTTTGAGTATTTTGGACACACACTAGGCCCTGAAAAAGTGGTCCTAATTTGATTTCAAGCGTAAGGCCTTTTTCCAAAATGGCTGTTTTTCAGTGTGGACGTTTTCACTACTGTAGAGGGTGGTTTTCATTGGGATGAGGATAACTTCCTGGAAACCTGGACTTTAGACAGTAAATAGAGAAGAAAATAAAAGGTTATATATCGATCAATATTTTTCTTTTGGTTTTAAAAACTGTGGGACTTTTAAGTATTTTTTAACGATTTTTGAATATTTTGTGTTTAACACTGTTTACTATGGAAGTTTATTTAGTTGGGTGCACCCTATATAGTCAAAATGGCAGCGTCCATGACAGAGGGATGTTTTTTGTTTACAACTTCAGTAAGCCTGATGATAAATGCAAAATTTATCAACAGAAAATTTACTCATTGAATACCCTTCTATTTCAGTTCTTTATTGGATGAAACACAGGACATTTACAGGACAATTACGATAAAAGGTATGTAATAAGTTACAAAATGGCGGCATTAATACCCTAGTTGCCATGCGCTCCTTTTGTGATAATGTTTTTTTATGTCATTTTGTTTTGCATTTACAAAAGTTGCTTTTATCTTCATTTACCCATTTCCAATATTGTTTTGAAACTTTTCAATTTTTTAAACAAGCTCTTTCCCCTTAAATTACGAATTTTATTATAATCTGATGACTAGGGTACATAGGGAACTGAGGTAAAACTTATAACCGATTGGTTTATTATGTGATTGTCAATTGTCATTAGGTTTTGTGTGCCAAAATAAATGCATCACTCATGAAGAAAACCTGCTTGATTAATAAATTCAGTTTTAGAGTGCTGGTAAAGTAATCTCCTCCATGGCATATTGTCCGATTTGTGTGTCCACCAGAGTAACGTTAGTTTGAGACACTCTCGTCTTCTTTTGTTGACATTTTCAACTTTCTTCAATCAAAGCATCACCGGGCAGCCGGTAGGAAACTTGTGCATTACCCTAACCCTGCCCCCGAACCCTGAACCCCAAACCTAAACCTAAACCCAAACCCAAACCCTAACCCTAACCCTAACCCTCTTCATTTGGGGGGGGGGGGCAGGGTTGTAGTCTATTTATGCCATGGGACAAGTCACATTTTACAGTTTTACCAAGAGAATAATGTTCACATTATGAGGAGGAAAGTTGGATACATGTTTCATTGTGTATATGAATATAGGCCCCCTTTTCTGTCAATCTGGATCCGCCCCTAACAGGGGTAACTTTGTAAAACTCTCATATTGTCATAATAAGGAATAAAAAGTATTGTTGAAATGTTCATGGAGCAAAACTAATTCTTGTTTTAGAATCATTGGAAGGAAAATTACACTGAATCCCAGAATAAGTGATACGTACATGCATGATGCATGGTTATATAAACTGCATGTAATGATAGATGCACAAAGTATGTTTAAAGCTGTCAGTTTTCAGTGGAGCAATATTTTTCAATTTTTTTTTCAGAAATGTTATCTCGGCAACATACTGGATGTACTCAGTGTGGTTCCAAGTCAAATTAGAAAAAATCATCTCTCTAAAGGATGCACCCCACTAAATAGTGAGGAATTCATGCGCCAAGCTGTTTATCATAAAGTGTATGTCCTCAAATTTTTCTGAAAAACAAAGATTTGAGGCCCATACATTTGATGGATTGTGTAAAAATGGCCCAATATCATAACCTGGGGGTCCTTGGCTTTCAACTTTGAGTATTTTGGACACACTAGGCCCTGAAAAAGTGGTCCTAATTTGATTTCAAGCGTAAGGCCTTTTCCAAAATGGCTGCTTTTCAGTGTGGACGTTTTCACTACTGTAGAGGGTGGTTTTCATTGGGATGAGGATAACTTCCTGGAAACCTGGACTTTAGACAGTAAATAGAGAAGAAAATAAAAGGTTATATATCGATCAATATTTTTTCTTTTGGTTTTAAAAACTGTGGGACTTTTAAGTATTTTTTAACGATTTTTGAATATTTTGTGTTTAACACTGTTTACTATGGAAGTTTATTTAGTTGGGTGCACCCTATATAGTCAAAATGGCAGCGTCCATGACAGAGGGATGTTTTTTGTTTACAACTTCAGTAAGCCTGATGATAAATGCAAAATTTATCAACAGAAAATTTACTCATTGAATACCCTTCTATTTCAGTTCTTTATTGGATGAAACACAGGACATTTACAGGACAATTACACAAACAAAATGGCGGCATTAATACCCTAGTTGCCATGCGCTCCTTTTGTGATAATGTTTTTTTATGTCATTTTGTTTTGCATTTACAAAAGTTGCTTTTATCTTCATTTACCCATTTCCAATATTGTTTTGAAACTTTTCAATTTTTTAAACAAGCTCTTTCCCCTTAAATTACGAATTTTATTATAATCTGATGACTAGGGTACATAGGGAACTGAGGTAAAACTTATAACCGATTGGTTTATTATGTGATTGTCAATTGTCATTAGGTTTTGTGTGCCAAAATAAATGCATCACTCATGAAGAAAACCTGCTTGATTAATAAATTCAGTTTTAGAGTGCTGGTAAAGTAATCTCCTCCATGGCATATTGTCCGATTTGTGTGTCCACCAGAGTAACGTTAGTTTGAGACACTCTCGTCTTCTTTTGTTGACATTTTCAACTTTCTTCAATCAAAGCATCACCGGGCAGCCGGTAGGAAACTTGTGCATTACCCTAACCCTGCCCCCGAACCCTGAACCCCAAACCTAAACCTAAACCCAAACCCAAACCCTAACCCTAACCCTAACCCTCTTCATTTGGGGGGGGGGCAGGGTTGTAGTCTATTTATGCCATGGGACAAGTCACATTTTACAGTTTTACCAAGAGAATAATGTTCACATTATGGGGAGGAAAGTTGGATACATGTTTCATTGTGTATATGAATATAGGCCCCCTTTTCTGTCAATCTGGATCCGCCCCTAACAGGGGTAACTTTGTAAAACTCTCATATTGTCATAATAAGGAATAAAAAGTATTGTTGAAATGTTCATGGAGCAAAACTAATTCTTGTTTTAGAATCATTGGAAGGAAAATTACACTGAATCCCAGAATAAGTGATACGTACATGCATGATGCATGGTTATATAAACTGCATGTAATGATAGATGCACAAAGTATGTTTAAAGCTGTCAGTTTTCAGTGGAGCAATATTTTTCAATTTTTTTTTCAGAAATGTTATCTCGGCAACATACTGGATGTACTCAGTGTGGTTCCAAGTCAAATTAGAAAAAATCATCTCTCTAAAGGATGCACCCCACTAAATAGTGAGGAATTCATGCGCCAAGCTGTTTATCATAAAGTGTATGTCCTCAAATTTTTCTGAAAAACAAAGATTTGAGGCCCATACATTTGATGGATTGTGTAAAAATGGCCCAATATCATAACCTGGGGGTCCTTGGCTTTCAACTTTGAGTATTTTGGACACACTAGGCCCTGAAAAAGTGGTCCTAATTTGATTTCAAGCGTAAGGCCTTTTTCCAAAATGGCTGTTTTTCAGTGTGGACGTTTTTACTACTGTAGAGGGTGGTTTTCATTGGGATGAGGATAACTTCCTGGAAACCTGGACTTTAGACAGTAAATAGAGAAGAAAATAAAAGGTTATATATCGATCAATATTTTTTCTTTTAGTTTTAAAACTGTGGGACTTTTAAGTATTTTTTAACGATTTCTGAATATTTTGTGTTTAACACTGTTTACTATGGAAGTTTATTTAGTTGGGTGCACCCTATATAGTCAAAATGGCAGCGTCCATGACAGGGATTTTTTTTTTAATAACCAGTCAGCGTTACAGAAATCAATTTACCCAAGGTTTAGTGTTAGTGAGAGCGAGGGAGACCGTGGGGACGCGGTTGATTATGATGATGAGATAATGCAGTGCATTGAGAAATCCCCCGAATACCACGGCGGCACACAATAACCAACCTGGGAAACCATGATATGGAAAAACCCCAAAATAGGTGATGATCATGCAGTGACGATCGCTGGAAAGCGATTGGCTGTACTTGAACCGTTGTGGCATTGCGGTATATAACCGTTACTTAACGTTATAACTTGTACTAAACAAGTGGTCGTGCAGTCTCTGGGGTGGTTCTTTTGATTTTCCGTGTTGTAGTTTAATTTTGAAATTAAACTGTGGACCAATTAAGCTATACTTTTGCCTTTATTTCACTGTCCCTGTCGTATAACGTTAGCCATGATCTAGACCCATTCTAGAGCCAATACACTGGATTCCCTCCGCATCCTTGGCCCTGCCCTAGCCCCACATGCATGACATGTACAAAAAAGCAGCGATTTTCAACTTTTGATCTGCTAATTTGTTACAATCGAAATTTTCATGATTAGGTAAGATTTCCCAAGCGGACACTTTTGGGGTGAAGTTTGATATTGTGAGATCGTTAATTTTGGTGAAATTTTAATATATATTTATTTTAATGTTTCCAAAATTTCATGAAAGTTGGGTAATCCCAGAATAACAAATGTTATGCCAAATGTGTCTGCTTGAGCAAGGTTACCTAATCACTAAGTTTTATGTTGTAATAATTAGCAGATCAAAAGTTGAAAAAAAATGCTCCTTTTTGTACATGTGGGGCTAGGGCCAAGGATACGGAGGGAGTTGGTAGGCATTTTCCATCAAATTGTTATGCTGCAAGTAGAGCTTCAAACTATAGCTTATATTTAAGGGCATGACTTGAGCATTCAGGAACCTTTTTTCTTTTTTAAATCGGCCACCTACTTGCTAAGTTACAAGAGTTTGAATGATGAAAAATGTGACGAAAATTTGACCAAATGTTAAGGGTAATTCTTTTGTTTTTCTATATAAACAAAACAGCACCAGGGATTATCCACAATTACAATTAACATTTTCTACCATATCTCTGTAGTGTTTTATTCGGATTCTTTCGTTTTCGGCACACTCGTAGTTAACACATTGTAGTTATTTAAACAATTGAAATTTTTCTAACCAAGTTTAAACCCTAATTTGCATAATTAATTAATATCAATTGGCAAATATGACATCTTTTTAATGGTATTTAAATAGTTGTAAGTGTGATTTTGTAATGTCAAATCACCCCTAGACCATTCACAAAGATATTTTTGTTTTCAGTTCTCAAGATTTATGATGCCATTCTAATTTGCATAATTAACCCTAACTCCCTAGACAACAAAGCCAGTTGGAGGATTTTGAAGGATTTTTATTGTTTTAATACAATGCCTAGGGAGTTAAATTAAAAAGGATTTTGAAGCATTATCTGTGCTTATATGGTTATATTATTTTTGCACAGGCAATGAAACAATAATACGACCAATTGGCCAGGATTCAATATTTCCTAGCACAATCATATGAATTTTCATAATTAATTAGATTACACTTAGGCCTATTTGCATATTAATTACAGGCATACCTCATTACAGTTCTTGAGATATTTGTTTTCTAAATTTGAAAGAGCTGCATAGTACACTTTGAAAATTTTATTATTACATGTTAATATTTTAATTTAGCCAAGCAAAAATAATGTAGATGGTCTGTCTTAATTACTTCATTAATTAAACAAGAAAGATTCAGTTAAACAGAAAAGATCAATATGAGACAATTATGAACAAAATGAAGTAGCTCAGTGTTCTACTTTGTTGAGGTCTTGAGGATTCATTATTTTTATGATTACAGACCTTTATCATGTTGCAGCCATATTTATACTGTCTTACCATTCAAAGCAATGTTACGAAACCAAGGCTGGAAGGAAATATAGTGTGGTCCCTGTTAATTTTATGATAATTAGTACAATCACTGCTGTCACTGGGTGAACAGTGTTATATGACAAAGATGGCAGCAGTGTGATAAAGGTCTACTGAGTCCTTAAACTATTTTATGAGTAAATTAAAGGTCGTCTATTAATATAACTTTAATAAACAATGTGTAACTCGACTTTACCTACAATTTCTTAGAACATAAAACAGTGTTTAATCAAACTAAAAATTGTGACTGGATCCTTGAAAATGGCATTGAGAGCTCTTGTGCTTCTGTGAAGTTTATGTACAGTCTCAATTGATTTGCATTTGAAATGTTCGCTTTTGCTTAAGACCTCTTGTTTAGATTAAGTCACAATTTTTGCTCAAATAAACTCAAAAATCCAATTTATCCACTATAATTAGGTTCTTTTTCTTGAGGTAACCTCACAAAATGGGGCTGTACAATATAATTTTAGTTTAATTTAAACAATTAAAAAAACACTAACATTATGCACCAAACTCCTAAAAACATGAAATTAAATAACTGAAAAGGTAATCAATAAACAATCATCTTTAAATCCCTCATAAAGATCTGAAAGTAAAAACTATGAAACCAACCAAACAGTAAAACTAATATTCCTATTTAAAAGCATGGTAAGATTTTCACGAAATAGATTCACAGAAAGTTTTTTTCCGATCATTTTCAGAGGACCACTTTGAGTTATGGAGCGCATTTAAACCAAATTAAAATACTTGAAATATATAAATACCCATCAGAATGCTTGTTTCTGTCATTTAAAAAGATTTACATGTACAACTTTTGTAAATGTAATCGAAATTGTCATCACATATAGCGGAGTTTCATAGTTTGGTCGCATTCCTATGCGCTTCGCAGCGCAATGCACGCACCACGATAAATGTGAACCAGTCTATGTAAAACCCACGCCGTAGCACTCTTAAATCAGTGAAAAGGCTTATTGAAGCAAAATCAAGCCATTTTAAAGCAAAATCAACTGAAATGTTATTTCTTAAAAAGAAAAGTGTTTAATATTAATACTTACAAAGTTGCCCACCCAAACTCGGCATACTTTAAGTCGAATTTTTTGAACAAAATCTTAAAAACTGCACCATTTCGTAACGGCTTAACCGATTCAAAAGCAACTCAAGGAGATTTACTATAAACTTCCATTCATCCGGAAAAACCCGAAAGAGCATCACTTGGTCCCAAGGGGGCTTCCAGATTTGCCGACAAAAACCGAGGGTACCTCCAATCATTACTGAGCGATCAGTAAAAATGACGTGCCGCAGTCGACCGAGCAGATTTTTCTCGCATGCAGCGATTCCATGGCCCCAACTGTGTCGAAAAGTATTCATCTGTTTGCGGAGATTTTTCGGATATATAGATAATATACATGTATATTGTTGATGCCGATTACGAAAGATCAGAATTATTCATGCTTTATTTTTTTAGTTATGAATTTTTTAAAAACAACTTCGTTACTTTTTGGGTCAGCACTGTGTGTGCGTTTACGTGGCTGGTCAACGAATTGTATGACGTCATGAAAGTGCTTATAATAGATACACATAGGAAGGTGAAAGTCCAACATGTCCCACCTGGGGTAGAATGTCGTATCTGACCGCCACTTTTTCTCATTTAATATAACCAATAATAATAATCTTACCTACCCAGTAAGGTGGAGAACATATGGATGATGATGGGCATATAATGTACTTCAAATTATTCATTTATTTCATGAAAAATCGGGCAATATTTGTATACGATGACTTCCTCAGTCATGTCAGTCTGATCTTGTCAACTCTCCCGTTAGTGACCAACACGGTCATTGTACATGTGCAGTGGCAACTATAATAGGATCTTTCTATTTTCTGAAGCGGAGGATTTTTTAGAAGGGAAATAAAGTCCAAAAACCATCATAAAATTTCTGTACCCCTAAAAATCGATTGAATATTTTTTTATTAACTGGTTAGTGGTTGCCAAAAATTTCCAAGAAAACCCTTAAAAAGTGGCGGTCGGATACAACATTCTTTACACAGGGCTATGTATGACGTTAGAAAACTCTCACCACACTGCAGCAGACAAACTTTTCCGTATACTAACATGTACATAACGTACAGCTAGCTAGCTCCTCCAGCCGGATATAATTAATATAATTATAAAAGATGAATATTACGCATACATCGTGTACAACTATTGTGTGCCGCGGACGTAATGGGGGCCCGGTACATTGCGTGAAATCAGATATCGCTTGAGGGTGCTTCACGGCTAAGCTAAAAGCTACCTAGCTACCAGCATAATCGCGTGTAACGTTGAGCAGTTATTCTTAAGGTAAAAATTCATAATATTATCTAGAAAGTTTACTTTAATAACATATTTAACATATATATTTATACACGACTACAGTACAGTACACGTTTGACTGGTTGCATAAACTTCCGTAGGTTGTGCTTGTGATTTATTACAAATACAGATGATGGTAGTATTTAGTAATAAAATAACGGTAGGCGTACGGAGGCCTATATCGTCCATGTAACGTTAACTTAAGTAATTCGGATGGCAGTCAACTCGCCCCTCGCAAACTCACCCCTTACAATCTCGCCCCATACATACTCGTCCCCTATCGATACAAACTCGCCACTCACAAGTTTTTGGAATTTTTTGCAACCACTAACCAGCTAAAAAAAAATGATTCAAACGATTTTTGGCAGTACAGAAAGTGAAAACTATCTTTAAAAAGCTCCACTTTTATGATGGTTTTGGACTTAAATTCCCTTCTGAAAAAATCCTCCCCTTCAGAAAATTGAAGAATTCTATTATAGTTGCCACTGCGCATGTACATACGTGTAAAATGACCGTGATGGTCACTAACGGGGGAGTTGACAAGATCAGACTGACATGACTGAGGAAGTCATTGTATACCAAAAATGCCTGATTTTTCATGAAATAAATATCCTGGAATAATTTGAAGTTTTTGTCCATCATCATCCAGATGTTCTCCACCTTACTGGGTAGGTAAGATTACATTATTGTTTATATTGAATTAAGGCTGTGTCGTGTATCCGGATACCCGACTGAAACTGTCATTACCCGGTTCCATTTTTCGGTTCTAATTACCCGTAAACAACTTTTTAAAATTCAGACTTAACACTTGAGTTGTGCAAACAGAAATCTGTGACTATTGAACAAATTAGTTTACCCTTTTACAGACAATTATCTTTAAATTCAAGAGATTACGCTCCAATAAAGCCTTGTAGTATTTTATCAACATTTGCCATACATTTTTCTCCAACTGTTTGTGATACATCGTATCCAATAATTAAGATTGCAAAGGGCCTGACAGCAGCTGCTTCAAACAATTTATCAAACCAGTGGCACCGGAGGGAATGTTTGCCTAATTGTTTGCCTAATTGTTTTACTTTAATAAAAACAACACAGTAAAGAAAAGAGTGATTTAAGTATGGTATCCTCTGTATTATCAAGGTCAATTTTAAGTCAGACTAATTGCGGTGACACCATGTGGAATCTCAATTGAGTAGTAATTAGTTCTGAAAAGAACTGGGGGTACAACTCGACGTTTCGATCAGTAAGCTCTGATCGTCCTCAGTCAATTTTGTTAACATTCACCAGAGACATGTTTTCAACAAAAATGAAAACTGGTATCCAGGTATCCAGGTATCTGAAGTTTCCTGATTTCGGGTATCCGGTTCCAAAAATATCCGAAAACGCACACCCCTATATTGAATGAGAAAAAGTGGTGGCTGGATACAACATTCTACCCATATTCTTTAACCCTAACCACCCCCATATCCTCCAAAATCCTCCAAGGGGCACTTTTTTGGAAAAATTCAGCACTGTTTGAAACTGGTAATTTCACCTCTTCAAATGGGACAAAATTACTACCTGGTAAGAAGTACAGGCCATTAGTGCTGAAAATGAAAGATACTCGGAAATGCATGGTGCATATTGAAAGTAAGGGTATGTTTACAAAAGTGCACTGGAGGATTTTTGAGGATTCATGAAGTTTCCTAGCCAGAATACCTCGGGGGTTTAGGATTAATATTTGTAACTAGTAAAATCAGGTGTTCACTTGAACTAACGTTCTAGTAAATCATAAAATTTCACTGTGATTTTTTTTGTAACGAGCATTCCATACAGTCCTACATAACTTAAGCTTAAGTTATGCAACCAGTAAGTTTTCCGAGAAATGCTAAGTGCGTCATTTCACGAGTGCGGCAAAATATGTACACGGACGATAAAGCTTTGCTGTATAAGTAACATTTGCTGACAGCCTTTCACAGACTTGCCGGAGTTTGGTAGCTGCGGTAACTGTATCTCATAGGTTTTGTCATTTGGTCGAATCAGACCTACACGTAAGACATAATATGAGCTATGGATTCTAGGAATGTTATAATGCATATAATACAGGTAGTCAGTAAAAAATGTCATGAAAGTAGAAGGTAAATATTAATCGTCTGTGGCATTATTTAAATTATCTGCTGGCGCACAAGTGTGCGACATCATTTATCATCCAATGTACTTAATTAACATCAAATTAAATTTCAAATTATATTAGAATATGAAATGGGTGATCCCAGTTGGCCGAGTTGTCAGAAGTTGACTTTGAACCCGGCCGCGACCATGGGGCTTGTGTCCTTGTCCTTGAGAAAGACACTTTACTGTAACATTTGTAAATGTTGCTTCTCTTCACCCGAGAGCTGTATACATGTACATGTATATATAAATGGGTACCTTTGAGGATAGACATGGGGGTTGTGTTTGGTTAGCCCTATACAGTGCCAAACAGGTTGCACATAATGAGCTGTATATATACTCCCCAGGGATCTGAGAAAGATTACAGGAATGATATTGGCCCGGTAACCAGGTTGAAATTATGTGAAATGCACTACCTCTCTAAGAAAGAAGTACATGTATTATTATTATCAGAGTATAAGCCAGGATTTGGTTATAGGGCATCCAAAGGTATTGCTGGCTAACACTAATGATTATTATTTTTTAGTTTTCCAAAAACTAAGCAAAAAGTAATGCATCATTTCACTAGACACCTGTTTATGAGTAGTGGATAGGCAGTATTTTAAAACATTTACTGTATCTTTTTATTCAAAACAATTTGAATGATACTGAATGATCAGCCGGGGTCTGTTTACCAAGCAGTATCATTGGCAAGCATTACACATGCTGGCTGTAGTAATGTCTGGAGATTTATACTATGTCTATTTGGGGCACAAACTAGATACACTGTTGAGACGTACTGTACACACGGTTTTGATGTAACAATCGAACATGATTTATTTGACCCTTGACCTTCTATGGAGTGCCTTATTAATGAGGATACTACACACAGTGAACAAAATAAACGGTTAAATAATGAAATGAAGTGGCTCTGTGATGGTGTGTTTCATGTTGTGCTGTGATAAGCGATCTTTTCTTGTGAGTGACTGTAGGGCTGCATGAGATATGGAGTTTGGTCTTTTGCAACCATACCATCACGACGTACTAGCTAGGCCTGGGCGAATAATAATAATAATAATAATAAACGGGTATTTATATAGCGCCTTTAACAAGATCAAAGCGCTTTACAAATCAAGAAAGAAAACCTAGCAATGGCTACAAAGGAAATTAGAAGAGAAAGGTTTTGAGAAGTTTTTTAAAAATCTGGATTGAAGAAGAATTTCTGATGTGAACAGGGAGTTTGTTCCATTCCTTAGGGCCAGCTATGGCAAAAGCCTTGTCACCAGTTTTGTGTGATTTTATATTTACATATAAACGGGATGTATCAGATGAAGACCGAAGCCCTCCCTACCTGGGACATAGGAGAACAGTAGGTCAGTCAGGTAGGGAGGAGCTACGCCATGTTGGCACTTGAAAAGATTGAGAAGTAATTTAAAAAGGATGCGATGTTTAGCAGGTAACCAGTGTAATTGTTGCAGAAGTTCCGGGGCATCGGAGAATCGGCCGACTGAGTATACCAGCCTAGCAGCTCGATTTTGTACTTTCTGGAGTCTGTTGATCTCCGCTTGACTAACACCGTACAACAGAGAGTTACAGTAGTCAAGGCGGGAGAGGATAGGAGAGCGTACTGCGTGATGGCAAGTGGGTTGATCGATGTATTTGCGAATGTGATTTAAGTTGCGTAAGTGGAAGTTTAAGGATTTACAGACGGAGGTGATATGGTGCGACATGGACATGGTAGAATCAAATATGACCCCAAGGTTCCTGACTGTGCTCGAAGGCTGAATTATTGTATCTCCTACCTGAAGTGTAAGACCCGACAGTGAGTTGATGGCACGAGGGGAAGCAGCAATAAAAAACTCTGTTTTACTGTCATTAAACTTGAGTTTGTTGAGAACCGTCCATTGTTTAATTCTTGTGATACAGGTAGAGAGCTTGTGAAGTGCCCTATGAGAATCGCCAGGAATGGAGGGATTAAAGTACGTGTAAAGCTGAGTATCATCTGCATAAATGTGGTAATGTAATTGATGACTCTCTATTATGTCAGAAACAGGTTTGGTATAGAAGTTGAAAAGCAGTGGTCCAATGACCGAGCCCTGAGGGACGCCAAAATCTACGGGTTGTTCGTCCGAAAAGACACCAAGCGACACAGACACGACTTCGTCGTGCGCTAAAATAGTCACTGAACCACCGCAAAGCAGGACCACACAAACCAAAGGATTTAGAAAGTCTCACAATAAGGATATCGTGGTCTATAGTGTCAAAGCTGACGATAAATCAAGCATGACAAGTAACACTGTCATCTATTTGTCAATAGCAAGCATCATGTCATTTTGACACGCAATAGACCCGTCTCAGTGCTATGATTGGTCTTATAGGCAGATTGGAAGGTTTGATGCAAGGAATTTTTATTGATATGGCTATTGACACGATGAAGGACAACCTTCTCCATGACTTTGGAGAGGAAGGGAATATTAGAAACTGGGCGGTAGTTTTTAAACTCATTTTCATCCAGGTTATGTTTCTTTAGTATGGGAGTGACAATGGCTCGAGACAAGTCCTGTGGGAAGGTACCTGTAGAAAAAGAAGAATTAACAATGTAGGTAATATATGGCACAAGTACATTAACATTAGCTTTAAGTAACCAGGTTGGCATGGGATCGAGAGAACAAGATTTGTTAAGGAACTGGTGATTATTTTAAGAATCTCGTGATCAGTGACTCTGTCAAATTCTGAAAGAAGATTGTCATTAGTGATATCACAAGGAAAATCGCGATCAGAGAATAATGGAGAAACAGGATCTGTCTGAAAAGGTACCATCAAGGTCACCTCTGATCTTAATAATCTTGTTAGCGAAAAACTGGGAAAATTGGTTACTGAGATCTTGGTTAGATTTGACATTAGGATAAATAGTTGTCCTATTATTATTAAGGAGTTTCTGTACTGTTCGATGAATATCCTTGACGTTGCTGGCAGACAGCTTGTTCTTAAAGTAAGTCGCCTTGGCAGATGTGATGAGATCAGAGAGGACTGATAGATGGGATTGGTAGGCATTGCGATCAATGGAAAGTTTGGTTCCGCCATCTACGTTCAAGCCGGCGTTTAACACGTCTTCCTTCATGGATGTTGCTATTGTACCAGGGCGTTCTCGGTCGTACAGAGCGCTCGAGCGTCTTAAGGGGGCATTGATCATCAATGATTTGACGAACAGTATTATTGTAAAACGTTACCTGATTATTAACATTGCCAAGTTTGAGTAATGGTTTGAGTTTTTCATTGAGGTCACGGGCAAGCGCATCAGTGTTGATAGACCGAAAGTCACGCAGTTCTGTATGGACTCTTGGAAAGTCGGGCTTCCTACGGTTTAGTTTGAAATGTATGGCATGATGGTCGGACATCAAATTGTTATGTGTCATGCAATCATGGACCAAGTCATCTTCCAGATGGCCAATAACAAGGTCCAGCGTGTGCCCATGATTGTGGTAGGGCCAGACACAAACTGATGAAGATCAGAACTGGATAAGGTTGTGAGAAATCTGGATGTTTCAGATTTAGACGGCACATCAATATGAACGTTAAAATCACCTAGTAGGAGGTGCTTACCAGGGATGTTGTCCACCTCAGTAATGAAGTTATCAAATTCAGTCAGGAAATCTGAGGATTTGAACTTGTTAGACTGAGAAGGCGGTGGTCTATAGACAACAGCAAACAGTATAGACTTGTCTTGATCAGTCACCAGACCGTGCTCAAATGTAGTGGAAACGATTGGGCTCGGGAAGGTCATGAGATTAAGCTGGGTTTTGTAAATCACTCCAATTCCTCCATGAAAATCAGTCCCACTGCGTGGAAAGTTGATGAAAGTTGATGAAAGAATAGTTTGATTATTCGAATATTCGCGAATAGTTGTTGCTAATCGTACTTGTATTCGCGGATTTTGAACTATTCGATTAATTGGGCTGGCACAAATACCTGCAACTATTCGCGAATAATGACCATTCACGATTAATTGTGAGTAATAATGTATTGCCTTTGCACTGCATAACTTCCCGGTTGCCAACTACATGTATTCGTGACTTCTATTCGCGAGTAACACTGCCAATTACACCGTTTTGTCTAGTAGGCACTGCTGGTAGTGGTAAGCTTTGTAGTATTCACGAATACTATTCGCCTATGAGGAAGCCGACATGGCTGGCTGTCTGGCTGGCTGGCTGGGTGTGACTGCAGCGACTGTTACCTGCAATAGTGTATTGCCTTAAATTTGCACTGCATAACTCGCAGTTGTGAACTGTTTGCTAACTATTCGTGACTACTATTCGCGAGTAACACTGCCAATTACACCGTTTTGTCTAGGCACTGCTAGTAGTAGTAGTGGTATGTAGTAGTAGTATTCACGAACAGTACTTGCGAGTAATGCCTTTGAGGAAGCCGACGTGGCTAGCTAGTTGACTGGCTATGATGACAGCGACTGTTACCTGCTGAAGGCTGATAACATCAAAGGCATGCTGCGTAATACGTAAGAGTCTTGCCAGTTCAGTTCGTGGGTTGGCTGATGTTTAAAACACTTGAGAGTAAATGTAATATGTTGTATTGTGTATGAAGAAGAATAAATCACTTTGCCTTGGCCAACATGTGTAGAAGAAATACCTATCTACTGCTTATTTTACGATGGGAATTATAAATTATAAGGTAATGTTAAAAACAAATGCTAGCTTCCTACTTCACGAGGTGATTAGTACTTGTGAATTCAATCAGTATAATGCCTGGGAAAATGCAACAGAGGGTTCTCGATCCCCACATACAAACTAGCGTATCGGCCTGATACGCAAAGATTTTTGGCCGATACGCTGCCAAGAATGCTGAGCACATTTTCTCTACCCGACACGCTCTATTCTTTTAGTACCTTTATTGTTCGTAGTGAAAAGAGTGGTCCGGGGAATAATAAGTTATAATCCAACATTCTTGTGCACTCGATCCTCCACCGAACACGCTGTTTACATGTCAGTATGTTTAATGTAACATGAATGCAGCATGCAGGCGCCAAATAGTGATTCCCTGATTCCCTTTCCCAGACCCAATAGACAGCTGCTTTTCCATAGACGGGCAGTAATCATGAATATGCAACATAGTGAACATATTCACGATCGAACAGCCAATGGGAAAAATAATAAAATAGCAACTATGCAAATCTATCCAATCACGACACAATGAAATGGGCACGTGATACTGGGATCCTGAATTACAACCTTGTACACAATGCACACACAGTCTGCAGCTCAAAGCATGCAACTCAAAAAATACATGTACAATTGTACAGTACAAAATCAGTTCAGGGGCACAGGCACCATGTGATAGTGTGGGGCACACCGTGGAAGCTTTGTAACAACGAATAATGTTAAAAGTTTCCCCCGAGCATAA
>CM055826.1:17907197-18004829 GCA_029582265.1 Zoroaster sp. YZ-2022
CCTGTGAGGGCAGAGTTGGTTGTTGTGTTTGATTAGCCCTATGCGCTGTAATGGCAGCAATTGAGCTATATACTCCCCAGGGAGCTGAGATGGTTTCAGGAATGATTTCTGATTTAAAATACGCCTTGAGCACCAGTTTAGTGGATACGTATGCTATATAAGTCCACATTATTAGGTGTTCGGGTATGTGCCCGATTATAAGCCTGCAAGTTTGCGGTTTTAAAATTATCCGTGTAACCGTATGTTTTGGGGTTACGGTTAACCGTAACCGACGTTCAAAGAAAAACAAAGAAAACAAAAGTCTCGGGAAGTTTGTTCATAATCTTATTTGTTACCACGTGAACGGCAGATATTGTTCAAACATCGCTAATTTAAAGATCGTAATCGGAAACAAAAATGATATACACGTATCAAGAACAGGTGAAGAACATTCCCCTGCCCCTATACAACGCCGACAAACGATGCCAAAATTCACTCTTGAAGACTGAAGTACGTACCTGTACGTAACAGACGAGCGTATGGGAAGTATTGTGTACGGAGATTACCTAGCCCCTGCCCCATTGGCTCTCAGCCAACATCGTTGACAGCCCGCGCCCAAAAAGAACCAATCATGATGCCCAGACGAGAACGTGGGAAGTATTGTGTGCGGAGATTACCTAGCCCCAGCCCCATTGGCTCGCAGCCAACATCGTTGACAGCCCGCGCCCAAAAAGAACCAATCATGATGCACAGGTGTAGCGCGTGAAAGATATCCATTGTTTATCCGTCCGCCCAAACCCCATTGACCAGACTTGACTTCCCGTACGAGGCATATTTCCAAATGATTAAGTCGCTATGAATTTCTTGACACGGAACTCACGGAAGATCGAATGAATTAAAATTACGGAATTGCAAAAGCAGGAATGAAAATTTCACAAAAATATACCGTCACGTACGACCGTGGTCTAGTACTGTCTAGTACCTGTCTATAGAATGCACATGTCCAGCGCGTGCACAGTATTTATGCACACCTGGACTGTTTATATCTAGGTCAGCGGTATTCAATGCCGGTTCCGCCGTCCACCCTTTGATGTTTGAAGACAAATTAAGCGGTAACAAAATGCCACTCGCGCTACAGTTTCTTCTAAGAAATGCAACTACAAAGACGCCATTCAAGGAGAAAGGGCAATTACAAACACGCGGCATTCTAGACAAAGCAAGCGTCTGGTACTTTGTCACCCGCGTTCTCGGTCTAATCTTCAAAAGATCGGGATTTGTTTTTGCTCGCCCGCAACTTGATTGATGTCTTCTTCGCATACTACGCTCCAAAAATGGAAGGGTCGATTTAAAAAAAATAGATTAAGGTTAACCGAACCGGAAAAACGTAACCGTGTAACCGTTTGAACGGTCGGTTAACCGTGTAACCGTTGCAGGCTTATGCCCGAAACACCTATTGTTTTTGTTCGTTTTTTTTCTTGTTTTTTTTTTGTATTTTTTTTCTTCTTCTCCTTTTCCGGATCGATTGTCTACAAAAAATACATACTTGCAAACTTCACATGAACTTGAAACTTGAAACTTAACACGTAGATGAAACTCGAGTTGTGACGTCATGATTAGGTCATCAGATATCGAATTACAATAAATCAAATTTTAATATTAAAAAAAATCATATCTCAACAACCAGTGTTCTAGCCAGGCATACAATAGCGTATCGGGCCGATACGCTATAAAAAAAAATGCCGATACGCTATAAATCGGCCGATACGCTATCGATACGCTATAATTTATTCCATGTTGAAAAAAAAAAAAAAATCCTTTGTTCAGTTCGAAAACTAATTGTGAACAACAATAATTTGTTGCCACTGAGGCATTTATTTCATCTTGTAGGAAGCTTTATTGATACATTTTAATTGGCCGACAAATTTGTTTCTTTTCAAGAGAATGTTTTTGATGCGCCGCATTTGCAACTATATGCGGCCTGCCGCGATCTATTTATGGCATTCAACGTTAAACACATTGACACTGGTTCCGCTACCACACTGCTTAGGCAAAAACCAGATGACCGGGGTACCCGCGTGCCACGCAGAGTCGGGAAAGAGCGAAGTCTAAAAAGTGTCTGTTGTGAGTTATTATGATCATGCTATGACATGTTTTCTGTCGGAAATTTGTTTTGAGTGAAAGTTAAAAAACAACAACAAAAACAACCATCAGCAAACGGTAGTTGTTGAACATCTGATGTCCGCTGAGCGCTGGCTGATGTCCGCCGGCCGCCAGCAGAAGTTCGACCTATGGAAACAGTTTCGTCTTCACGGCATCAAAACATTTGTAAATCTCATTTCAGTATCATTTCCCTACCACCACTTTGTCACCAAGCTGATATATTTTTGTTTTGTTAATTAAGAAGAAATAAATTAAGAAGATGTTATTGATGAGAAAAATTAAAAAACGAAAATCGGAAAATGCAAGACTTGATCGGCTATTCCCCAGGATATGTTCGGTAGGCAGATAATTAATGTTCAGTAGGCGGGCGTATAGCACAATTGCACCCTGCAAACAGGCCTCCATTTACTTGTAAATCAGGAATAACGGTAAACACTTTCTAAAACTGTTTTTCTTCTTAATTTACATACCCGACCGCTATTTATATAATGCTGAAAGCATTATTTCTGAGCTGAGATTCTCCGCCACAGGTATTAATCCACAGAATTTAATTCCACAAAACCAAACATGTCAAAGATTTCTGAAGCTTTTCCGAGGTAAAAAAATTGACTAATAGTTTGCACTCAGTCGAATAAATAGATGTCACCATTCTGCTCCAACCAGTCATAACTTTTTAAGTAGGTCTAAATTTATTGTTTAAAATTTTATGCTTTGAAACAACTGATTAAAAGACGCATTTTGTCCGACAGTCGGATCACTCACTCGAGCTACTTAGCCTTGGGACAATGTATACTGGTATCCTGTATCCTGGTATGTTGTTTCATACATGTATAGTTATATAGCTTGGAAACCAGCCAAGAACCAGGTCCCAGAGGTTAATGTCACCTGGTCTGGGATTGTAAAACCACAACCTGTCAGTCATTGTCAAGTGAACAATAGCCCCAACTCTTGTCTTGGCACTAATCCCAAATTGATACATTCAACATTCCAAAGTCAGACAGTTCTTTGATGTGAACTTGTGACCCAGAAATTGTGTCTTTTTGGTTGGTTGTCTGTTTCTTTTTCTTTTAAAATACTTTGAACAGACTGGAGCTAGGATAATTCTAAGGCGTCTTTACAGCTGGCCTATGTTTTTTCGCTGAGCTTTTTTATTTTATTTACGCAATAACTGTGCACTTGGAAAATAGAGCTCTTACCTGCTGTCCAATAAAATACTTTGGGTGAAGCTTGCACTGCAGGGTTTCGTTTGTAAGAACCATTTTATTTATAGTTTTGTCAAGTTTAATTTAAAGTACATGTAGGCATAAGTCAAGGCATACATTGTAATGTATTGTATGGAATTTTTTGGATCATATCTGGCTTTGAATTATTGATAAAAACGATTAACTTTACTCACACATTTAAAGCTACAATTACTAACAACAATCCAATGTAAAGTGAATAAAACAATAATTAAGACAATAACAACATGAGTCCTGTAGGCCCTACTCCATTTTAAATGTTTGATATTAGTTGAGAAAAATGTGACAGAATTACATGTGCACATGTAAACATGTTAAAACCTACCAATTGAAAAGCAATAAATATTTTTATGTCTAAACAAATATGGTTTTGTGTGACAAATTATATTATGCAATATGCCCCTAATTCCTCAGATTGCACCAGAGAGCATCTACAACCTAAAAGTTTCCCAGGGCCCTTAAGCGGGCCCCGGACCCCACGCCGTTGTGGCTTCGCGCTACGCGCTCGCAGATTCATGTCGTACAAATGCCCCTACGCTATAATTTAATCCTGGCTAGAACACTGTCAACAACCACAACAGGTAAATTCACAATTTTTGTACCATTGTACAGATCGTTAATTGTCAAAAAATATTTACAAAAAGGTGACCCCAATTTGACCTTACTTCCTGTCCAAACCGGAAGTCAAAGTTTAATATTTAAAAAAAATCATATCTCAACAACCAGAAGAGGTAAATTCAAAATTTGTGTACCATTGTACAGATCGTTAATTGTCAAAAACTATTTACAAAAAGGTAACCCCAATTTGACCTTACTTCCTGTCCTAACCGGAAGTCAAAGTTTCATATTTAAAAAAAAATTATCTCAACAACCACAAGAGGTAAATTAAAATTTGTTGCACCATTGTACTGATCTTTAATTGTCAAAAAATATTTACACAAAGGTGACCCCAATTTGACCTTTACTTCCTGTCCAAACCGGAAGTCAAAGTTTAATTTTTTTTAAAATCATATCTCAACAACCACAAGAGGTAAATTCACAGTTTTTGCACCATTGTACAGATTGTTGTCAAAAATATTTACAAAACATGACCCCAATTTGACCTTTACTTCCTGTCCAAACCGGAAGTCAAACTTTAATATTATCAAAAATCATCCACAAGAGGTAAATTCACAATCTTTGCACCATTGTACAGATCGTTAATTGCCAATTTGACCTTTAGGCGTCCCGAACACCTAGTGTTTGTCAATACAAACACCAATCTCTAGTTATTATTATTATTAGGTGTTCGAGCTACAGCGCGAACACCTCTTGATATTGTTCGTGTTTTTTTTTCGTTTTTTTTTCTTCTCCTCAATAAGACTTATCCAGAGACAAAAACAGTTGCAGAGTTCACAGAACCTTAAAACTTCAGACATAGTTAGACCTTAACATGTAGTTGTCAATAAAGTTGTGACATATAGTTTCAGGTAAAGTTGTGACGTCATAGTGAGGTCATCAGATATCGAATTATACTAAATCAAAGTTTAATATTTTCAAAAAATCATATCTCATGAACCACAAATGATATTTTCACAATCTGTGCACCTTGTTATAGATCTTTAATTATGTGATTTTTCGTACACAGACGTGACCCCAATCCGACCTCTCCTTCTGGTCGAAACTAGAAGTTGAAAATTTTCAAAAAATCATATCTTATGAACCACAGACAATATTTTCACAATCTTTGCATCATCTTAAAGACCTTGAACTATGTCACATTTCTTACACAGACATGACCCCAATTTGACCTCTCCTTCCAGTCGAAAACAGAAGTTTAAATGAACAACTATTCAGAAGTAGCACTGTTTAAGCACAGCCATACTGTGTGAATGGCGTTGACGTTCTCTTACACACAGACAGGCCTGCATTGTGTGTATATGCCTCATAAACACATTCACTGCAGTATCTAATTAGAATATAATACCTTCGTTTCAACAGAGTTTACGGTAATTTCACTGGCGTACTTTATTTCAAGCTGTAATTTTTGTACACAGTCTTGGAATTGTTAACGCTTGTTCTAAATCTAAGAGTGTGTTCTACAAGATCGTTTTTTGGCATTGATGACTTCAATTACCTCATCGTGAAATATGATGTTTCGCATCTTTTCGCGATTGATGCAGTCAAATTAACAATCATCGATGCGCAGAGGATTTTTTAAGGAATTGATTTGTTATTGTTACTTTCGTTTATGGCCAATCAATTTCATGGTAAGAGTTTTCCAATACGCCCTTGACAAGTTTTCAGGCACTGGAGTTAATTTAAAGACAAAATCAATTAACTTTGATTTTGAGACAAGAGATCCAGATCTTCTTATATGTATTTTATTTCCTTTCTTTTTTGTTATCCATCGTATTATTTTATTATCCATCGTAATAAATTTATATTGTTCTTATTGGCTATTCGATTGCTCATGAATATATGTTCACCATGTTACATTTAATTGTTATACCTTGTCTGTACGAACGTAGGCACTCTGTAAACTATGAAAATGGACTGTATAATAATCTGTAAATGTATTTGTACAGTCAAAACATAGTTGCGGAGTTCAAAGAACCTTGAAGCTTAACAAATAGTTATTACGTAATTAATTATAATAAAGCAATATATTTTATATCTTGTGAACCACAATAGATAATTTCTTGATTCCTTCATAATCATACAGAATATCATGGAGGTATAAAATAGAGAATATAGAGGACTTGACATTTAATACAAAGAAATGACCTTATTGACTCTTACTTCCGGTCCAAACTGGGAGTTCAATTTTAAAAAGTGGCAGGTTTAAAAAAGTAACCTTTTGCTGTCTTGAGAAAACATTCGAAAGCATTTTACCAAATTTGGCACAATTGACGGATCTCTGTGTATTGTTGCGTCTACATCACTCTACATGTACATGTACTTACCTGTAGAGCGAATATTACATTTGCATAATCCCTATGCCGGCAGGCAATATTGCTAAGAATTTAACACACACACACACACACACACACACGCACCCTCACGCACATTGATTTGTGGGGTATTCCTTTGTTCGTTCTATTATCCCTTTTCCTTATAATTCTCCTGTGGGGTACAAGATTTTCTATAGTTACCTTGTGGGGTCCAATTGTTCTATTGTGTTTTGGACCCCACAACGAATGGTGTGTACGTTCACCCTCACACACACACACACACACACACACACACGTGTGTAAACGCCTGCAATCGGGGACATCCTTTGTCAAATTCCTTTGTCCAAAAAAGCGGGGACATATTGTTCTCCATTGTGATAGCAACCGGGGACTATTGTCCCTCTTCTTATATGTCCCCGGTTTGAATGCGCTCACACACGCACACACACACACACAATAGCGCCCTCCATTACCCACAATGCCCTGCGACATGCAGACCACGTTGGCGTCCTCTTTTTCTCTTAGCCTTCAAGCAGGTAACAACGTTATTTTCTAGCTCTCTAGAAATTTTCGTTTGTGCTGAGAATTCATTCAATTATTGATTGTTGAATAAAGTGAAGTGCAGTTTTTAATCACGTAGAGTTGTTTAGTGTTTTCTTTTGGAGTTTTCCAGAGTCATGAATAATTATAAGAAGTTGGGGAGGGCCGAGTCTGTCGCTACCGGGGGTACCTCCATTCCCCCGGGACAACTCGGGCCCTCGGGGGCCTGTGCCGGTGACGGTCTGTCTCCGCGTCAGCAGTCCCTGACCGGGTAGGGGACACCTCCCATTCCCTTTCCCCGGCCAGTGCCCGCGGGGCCTCCCAACCGAAGGGTAAACGCCCCAGCAAGGCCAAGTTAACGTCCAGTGCCGGGGCCGTACCCAAGAAGGGGTGTTCGGCCAAGCGTGGCTCCGTTCCGGAGCTCACCGTGCCCACCCCAGAGCCGTACACGGGGAAACTGCAGCCCGAGGAACTCCCCCTCCATAGCGCAGCTCGCCCGGTCCCTACCGGCACCGTAGTGGAAACATCGGTAGCCAGGGACGGTCTGCTGTACGGCCAACCCGACCGGGCGTCTCCCGCTTTCGCTTCGGCGCTGGGGGCGCTGTCAGCGGGTCAGGGCCCCGATGGCGTTGGGCAGTCGGCCCGGGGTCCCTCCGGGCTAGCACATTACGAGGGCCATGCCTCATCCTCGGGGTTGACCCGTTGCTCAGGCATCCCCGTGTCCCAGGTATCGACTGAAATTTCTTCAGCGACAACCCGGGGCCGTACGCCCAAAAAGAAGTCCAAGAAGAGCCGTCGATCCCGCCGCTCGTCAAGCTCGAGCGGTTCGTTGGGTCGTTCGCACCGTTGCAAACGCCGTAGGCGCAACGACCCAATTTCAAGGGCTGAATTTTTGGAGGCTTTTCAATCCCTCGCGGCCTCGCTCTCTGGCCGGCCTGGGGGTTCAGATCTCGGCCCTCCTGACTCAGCCAGCCACGCTCCACAGCCCGTACCCACAGGTCTACTCGGCCATGGTTGGGTGACTCCAGCCCAGAAGGGACTACCGCACACGGTTAGCCGTGCTCCAGCATCCCCACCGGCCATTAGCTTGCATCCATCGGCGCCTATGGAGTCCGATCTGGACTTGTTATCGGGGCGACATGTTGATGCGGCCCCACTGGCGCTGTCTGGTTCTCACTCGGAGACATCTCGACCCCCTCGGTCGAATGCATCAGCCGAGGATGAGGACGAGTTGACTCGCGTTCAACCGAATTACGCCTGGTCCAGAGGGACATGATACGGGTCCTGGGTCTCCCTCCTGCAGCAGAACCCACTCTGTCGGAGCGCCCATCATTCAAGAGGAGGTCGGGCCCGTCTTCGGGGACCGCCGATGTTTTTCCTACAATGCCCTTGGATCGCGTTTGCGTCGACCGTATCGCCGATATTATGGGGACTAGCAAATGGAGTGCTTTCTCTACACGAGTGGACAAATATTATCGTTTTCCTACTGAGGATTTCAATAAATATTTTGCGACTCCGACACTGCCTGACTCGGCGAAGGACACTATGAATAACTTTACCCTGAAAATGCCCTGAAAATCTGTTTTACCGTGAAATAAATAGTTCACAGCAATTTCATGATGACACAACACCGTGAAAACGCCATGAAATACTCTTGGAATTTCTTCGCAGTGAAAACACTGTGAAAACGACATGAACTTCTTGTGGCAGTTTTTGAGGCAGCTCATTAATTCTCAAGATCGCCGTGAATTTGCCCTGAAATCACTGTGAACATCATTGCCAATATCTGAGAGGAAGAGACACCATGAAATTGCCGTGAAATCATGGTGAACTATTATTTCACGACAAAACGGATTTTCAGGGCATTTTCAGGGTAAAGTTATTCATAGTGGGATAAACTCGCCACGGACAGGGAGAACGCATCATCCAAGCTTCCATTCGCGGATAAGACCCGCGGTAGACTGGAAGAGGTTTTAAAGAAATTAGACTCGTCTTCACGCTTTGTCATGCGGACAACATCATTCATCCTCCTTTCGGAGTACTTGGCACTTGGCTGTGATGAGAACTCTACAGTCCCAGCTGACATGATGGTGGCGGCCTTACACTGCCTTGACCAAGGCCTACGCACAGTTATTGATCAGTTTGCGAGATCTCGACTTTGGCAACGTCGACACGCCGTTCGAACGTGCTGGACGCACTTTTTCTTCCTTCTGAGGGAGCACGCAAGCGTCTGGATGCCTCACGGGCCCAGACTTATTTGCGGGCAAGTTTCAAGAATCAATGGAAGCCGAGGCCAAGCGGCTCGAAGCCACCGATAAGATTAACTTGAAGAAGCCACAAGCCCCGGTGCCCAAGACTGCGGGCCGGCCCAAAAAGCAGACTTCGTTTGTTTGTGATACCCCAACGTCAACCTCAGAAATCTGCCCGTGGCAGTTTTCGTAACCACGCCGATACAACTGCCGCACGCGTCTCACAAGCCCAAGCTTTCACCGGGCAGCAACAGCGACCCAGATCAAATCGTGGTGCCCGGGCAGCCACCCCCCGATACCCCGGGGTGTGGCGCAAGTGACTTGCAGTTCTCCGAGCGGCCTCTCGCCGATGGACCCGTGGGAGGCCGCCTTCGGGAATTTCTAGGGTCCTGGGCTCGGATAACTCCCGACCGGTGGGTGCTCGAGACAATCGGCTACGGATACGCACTCGAATTTTCGAGCACCCCCTGTCGGACATGCTCGTTCGTCCGACTCCGGTACCGTCCGACGCAACGAAGCGACACTCTCTCGAGGGAGAGATCAACTCCCTCCTCCAAAAGCGTGCGATACGCGTCGCCCCCGTTCAGGGGGCGCGGACGGGATTCATGTCAACCTTCTTCGTGGTGACCGATTCTGAATCTGAAACCTTAAACAAGTTTATACGTCCGAAGCGCTTCCGCATGGAGACGCTGAGGACCACACTGGACTCAATTGTCACACCCGTGTGGGCAGCAATCCTCGACCTGAAGGACGCTTATTTACACGTACCGATTAGGTTGGAACACCGCAAGTTCCTACGCTTCATGTACGACAATGTCCTATACGAATTTGTGGTGCTCCCTTTCGGGCTGTCCACTTCACCCAGGGTGTTCACCCGGATCGTGAAGGCGCTCCGGAAACGAGGTGTCATGATTTTCATGTACCTCGACGACTGGCTGGTTGTGGGCCGATCTCGCAAGGCGACGGAAGCAGCGCTCAGGCTAACCTGGCGTCTCACGTCCGACCTCGGGTTCACCGAGAAATCCCACCCGATCCCCTCTCAGGTCCCCACCTTCCTGGGTGCATCTCTCAACCTTCAGAGGGGGCTGGCCCGCCCCTCGGAGGACCGCGTGTCGAATCTTCAACAATGTGTGGCTCTCTTCCTTCCGGCAGTAGCGGCCCCGGCACGGGCCTGGCTCAGGCTGCTTGGCCTGATGGCCAGCGTGGCGGATCTAATACACTTTTGCAGGCTGAGGATGAGACCAATCCAACTTCACCTGCTCTCGTTCTATCAACCACGTCGGCACCGAATAGGCCATCTAGTGCCCACTACGCCCTGGTTAGTCCCCCACCTTCAGTGGTGGCTAGCCGAGGCCAACCTTACTCAGGGTCGCGCCTTCCGACCACCTCGACCGATGGTGACCATCACCACCGATACGTCACTCTCCGGCTGGGGGGCAACCTTGCACCCGCGTCAGGTGGCGGGCCTGTGGGGTTCAGAGCATCGCGCGTCCCATATAAACATTCTGGAAATGCTGGCGGTGTCCAACGCACTCCAGCATTTTCGGTCCGACATCCTGGGGAGAGCGGTCCTGGTGCAATGCGACAACGCTACGGTGGTAGCATACATCAATCACCAAGGGGGCACTCGGTCGGGTCGCCTTTGTGCGCTGGCGTGGGATCTCATCCACTAGTGTATAAGGCATGGGATCACACTGTCAGCAGTCCACCTCCCAGGCGAGGAGAACGTAACAGCCGATGCTTTCTCCAGGGGCTGGATCATCCCTACGGAGTGGTCGCTGCTCCCGCAAGTGGCTCGGTCGCTCTTCCTCCTGGGCAAACAACCAACTACCTATTTATTGCACAAGGAGACCAGACCCCAGTGCATGGCAGATAGACGCGCTGGCGTTTCAGTAGGACGGTCTGCTGGCGTATGCCTTTCCACCTTTCTCCCTTATCCCTCGGGTGTTGGCCAAGATCGAGCAGGAGAACTGCCTAGTCCTCCTCATAGCCCCGTTCTAGCCCCGCCAGCCGTGGTTTCCCAGGCTAATCAATCTTCTGGTTCACCGCCCGGTGACCCTCCCACGGAGAGCAGATATCTTATACCAACCCAGCTCTGGCATGCTTCATCCGGCTCCGGGGATCTGCACCTGAACTGTTGGAGGCTGTCTCCCGATCTCTCCGCTCAGCAGGTCTTTCGCGACGAGCTGCAACGCTTGCGGCCCACTCTCGGAGGGCCTCAACCAGGAAGGTATATGGCAGCCGACTACATCATTTCTTTCGGTGGTGTAGGCAGCGATCTCTGCATCCCCCCACTACTTCTCTAGGGGAGGTGGGGGATTTCCTATTGTACCTTTTTGACAGCGGTCTCAAGACGGCTACAGTAAAGAATTACCGATCCGCCATTTCTGCGATCCATGAAGGTTTCCCGGATGGATCCTCGGTCCCGGACAACCGTGCGATCAGTCAACTGATCAAGGGGATGTTTGTTACTCATCCCCCTACTCGTAAGCTAGTTCTGTCATGGGATCTCTTTAGTGTGCTTTCAACACTGTCGCGACTCCCCTTCGAGCCCATTGGTAACGCTATCAATCTATCGAGCCCATTGGTAACAGCTATCAATCAAGGTTGTTTTTCTGCTAGCCGTCGCTACGTCCAGGCGCCGTAGCGAACTGCATTCCCTCTCAGTGGCAACGGGCCATATTCGGTGGGAACCGGGTGGAGTCCGTCTGATCCCGGTTGTGGGTTTTTTGACAAAGAACCAATCCGAATCCTTTATGCCCCCGGACATCTTTGTCCCAGACATAAAATCCTTCTCGGCCGTGGCAGATGACAAACTTTGGTGCCCTGTCAGGGCGCTAAAGTGGTATATCAGTCGTACTAAGTCACTCCGGGCTGGGCACGAGCAATTGTTCGTCACGACGACTTCGCCTTTCCGGCCGGCGTCCTGCGATACGATTCCCTGCTGGATCGTTACAGCCATTCGCTCCGTGCCGGGCGGTTGGCAAGCTGCCGATGGGCCGATTCGTGCGCACGATGTCAGAGGGGTGTCCTCTTCATGGGCCTTTTTTAAGGGTGTTCCTTTAAGTGACATCACCCAGGCAGCCTGTTGGAAGACCCCCAACACATTCTCCGAGTGCTACCTGAAGGATGTCCTTCAGGCAGATGGCAGAGCTGGACGAGAGGTGTTGAAGGCGGCCAGCCGATCCTCGGATCTCCGGATCTCCGACAGGCTTCCTCCCAACAAGGACCACCATAGTCGGTGAGTTCCCCTTCTCTTCAGTTTTTTACTTATATTCTGGGTTGAATGTATAGTGATAATGTTTCCATTTTGAAACCTACTACCTCGTGGTGTGGTCAGGATCCCACGCACTGTTGGGTATCCTGAGCGACGTGAGGTTTATTCTTCGGACATAGCCTCTTGTCCTACGCCCTTGTAGACATGCAATAGCATCGCGTATTCCCACCGCCTTTCCTCGGTGCGAGTCTATGCAAATGTAGTATTCGCTCTACAGGTAAGTAGAGTGATGTAGACTCCCCCCCCCCCCCACGGTAGTGTGGGTAGGGTCTACGAGCGAATACTTACCTGTAGAGCACCCCTCCCTCCTTCCCCACTATACTCGATGGGCGTGTGTACGCTTACTCCTGGCAATACTCGTGAAAAAGAGGACGCCAACGTGGTGTGCATGTCGCAGGGCATTGTGGGTAGGACAATGGAGGTGCTATTGTGTGTGTGTGTGTTAAATTCTTAGCAATATTGCCTGCCGGCATAGGGATTATGCAAATGTAGTATTTGCTCGACAGGTAAGTATTCGCTCGTAGACCCTACCCACACTACTGTGGGGGGAGGGAATTTAGTCATTGCCACATATGCCTATTAGTCATATAGTTTTTTGATTGTTTGTTACAGTTTTAATCACTGACGTCATGCCTGTGTGGCTACAATAAAACACTGGAGCTTGGAGGCTATTTCCTGATTTCCATGTCGTTATTGAATGGAGTTTGGCTGGCTGTCTAATTTTGGTTAGATACACCTTAAGGAGGACAGTACACCCGAAATTAACTTATGCTGGGTCCCATCTTAAATAAAAGTTACTGCTAACCCAAGCCTCTCTCAATTATTTTGTGAATGTTTTTTAGAAGGAGATAATGAATGTTGTGAATTGTCAGTGAAATAGCAACCAAAAAACAAAAAAAATTCAAAAGGTGATATATCTTTAACCCTCCTACTATACATGTAGCTGCACTTTAGTGGGAAGTAGCGATAGAAGTCGAAACCAGTCAACAGCCCGTTTTAACTGTTGTCCCAAATGTGCACACATGGACATTTTTGACTAGTTTTTAGTCATTTTGACCACCCTGAACAATACTGCTTTTACCAGTAAAAAATGGTCGACTCATTTTGAACTGTAAATGTACTTACTACACGTAATGTTTGACAGTGATTGACTCTTAAGCGCACTAGATATACCTTGGCAAGTATATCAACATTTTGACTGATTTTGACCCTTGTATATAGTACATGTAGTAGGAGGGTTAAAGTAAGGAAACAGAGGTGTGTGTTTCAAACAATAACATTTCTTTGTTTAAATGTTGTGTTCTCCAATCAACAGAGCAAGAAATCTCAGGCAAAGTTCTTATAAGTCTGACAGAGGAATTACTGCACAAAAGAATTGGTGTGAGGTAAGATAAATGTTTTAATATCACCATGTACATTTGTAGGAAATATTTTTTACCATTTACTAAAGGCCATGCCTTTATTTAAAGGGACAATATCGTCATGATCAGAGCAGACTTTCGACAGGGCATGGAATCGGTGTCTTAGTTTAAGATGAACTCAGTGATTGAAAATTTACAACACGAGCACGCTCTGGCCTAGATAACAGCCAGCGATAAGATCATACCGTGGCTGTGGGATAAATAATGAATCAGTTACTTAGGAACCCTCGCCAATCTCGCCCGCAAAAACTACAGGGCCATTCTCCTAGTATTATAGTGAAAGTAGTGATGATCCTCAAAAACTTTCATTGTTAACTCGCTAATCCATTGACAAAAGAGAGTTCCTGCGGTTATGTCGGCCATCTGGCTGCGTCAGCTCGTCCTTTGTTAACAAAGTTATTCACTTAATTGCCAAGTTTGAACAGTAATTGAACTGTGAAGTACATGTACTGTACATGCATGTTTCCAGTACGAGTGTAAATTTACACGTTCACAAAACAATAATACCCTCACTTAAATACCATACTATATCATGTTTTCCAAATACATTTTTCAGTTATTTAAATAAAATAAATATTACCGTGACGTTTAATGTGATGAATGAAATTTGTCAAATGCAGTTTTGTACTATTTTAGGAGAAATTAACATTATCAAACTCTTCACATCTAGGGGAAATCTGAACGGTGTTCAATGTAGCTATATATCAAGAGGCAACCCGCGCGAATATTTACTGCAGTTTATTTTATACCAGATATATAGATTGGTGAAATTCTTGCATCGGGAGATAAACAATTGATTTAATTTTGCCCTACACCGACGTGTATATAGCACTGCATGCTCAGTGCTTTCCGAGTGTCGGTTAAAAAACTACACAGGCGACTCGGGCGGGATTCGAACCCACGACCTCCTGCTTACTAGTGCAGATGTCTTACCTCTCGACCACCAAGCTTGCCCGATGACGATTGGCCGGCTAGAATCCTATATAGCAGCGGGTTCCGCGATATATATATATAGATTGGTGAAATTCTTGCGTCGGGAGATAAACAATTGATTTAATTTTGCCCAACACCTTGGTGGTCGAGAGGTAAGACGTCTGCACTAGTAAGCAGGAGGTCGTGGGTTCAAATCCCGCCCGAGTCGCCTGTGTAGTTTTTTCACAGACACTCGGAAAGCACTGAGCATGCAGTGCTATACACACGTCGGTGTAGGGCAAAATTAAATCAATTGTTTATCTCCCGACGCAAGAATTTCAAAAACTGAGAATCAAAAACAATTATTTTTCAGTACAGTACTAAGTAGTTCACCTCCCGCACACTGTACGTGGGAATGGGAGTGCGTTCTCCCCTCCCCTCTCTCTCTCTCTCTCTCTCTCTCTCTCTCTCTCTCTCTCTCTCTCTCTCTCTCTCTCTCTCTCTCTCTCTCTCTCTCTCTCTCTCTCTCTCTCTCTCTCTTTTTCAGCCCCCTTAGCCCCCCCCCCCCTGGATCCGCCAATGGCCTAAGGTCCGTGATCATGTGAGTCATCAAGTTCTTTTGAACAAATTACATAAATATGGTGTTTGTGGTTCAGTGTTGGACTGGTTCAAGTCTTATCTTACAAAGGTCTCACTCGTTCAGTTTATGGGATCATCATCTGATGACTGGGCTGCAGTTCATTCTGGTGTGCCACAGGGATCTGTTCTTGGACCTCTACTTTTCAACATTTTTGCTTTTGATTTGCCATTTTGTGTTCAATCAAATCGTCGTCAATATATGCAGATGACACTGTTTTGTATAGAGTCATTACAACTCATAATGATGAAGTGGCACTCCAGAATGACCTGCAGCACATAGACACCTGGTGTAACTTAAACTGTATGGCTTTAAACCCAAATAAATGTAAGCTAATGACTGTGACCCGTTCTAGAAATCCTGCTAAACCACTGTATAATATTGGTGATTACACTTTGGAAAATGTTGATAACTACAAATACCTTGGTGTTATTATTTCTAGGGACTTAAGCTGGAAAACCCATATTAACAGTACTGTTTGTTCCTTCCACTAGGCTAAATGGATTTATTGGTAGAGTAGTTAAAACTAGGGACCCTAAAATTATTATTTCACTTCATCGATCGCGGACAAAAAATGTGAAATGATATAATGGGTGATTTACTATATATGTGAAGTTTTATCTTTCACATATTCTTTATGTTTTCACATGTTTGGTAACAGTACACAGGCTTGTTGACTCAAACAAATGCTTCTAGTGAATATTATGATATGAAATTATAGCAAAAACATATTTCATCAGTGGTGTATTTAGGATTAATTTGTAATGGTAGGGAGGAAGGGAAGGGTGATTTTGGAGGCAGTTTGCAGGCAATTAAATGTTATTTTCCTTGGAGAGCACATTTCTGTGTTCACCAAGCCGTATTTATCAATCATACATACATGGTCTATTTTTGTTACAATAATCGAACAGGAAGGTGTAAAAGGCCATGTCACAAAACCTCTGTAGAATGCGAATTAAAAACATGTACATGTATACCTGTCAGAGTTGTGGTACTCGTACTCATGAAAAGTACATGTACTCAACTGCAACTCTGATATCGCTAGGCCTATACATGTGCGTATTGAAGTTCACACAACAGACTTTATGGTTCCTTGTTGTCAAAGACCATTATGCATGTTGTTTGTAATTAAAACCAGACATATTCAAAGTTACAACCAAACATTAGTTGCAGTTTGAAAGCCAACTATGTTTTTGCAATTCACCCCGAGCGTAACCCTCATTTAAATGTGTATGGCAGATCGTGTCGCTATCCATAATAGCCATCTACTGCGGACATCTATTAAAGGTACACACCACCCAAAAAGTGGAAAACGTGGGATTGATAGAATGATAGATATTCGGCTCCCATAGTGTGTTTTGGTTAGGGATGACTAAGGGCTACATTAACTGGGCCAGTTCCAAGTCTCTGTGCAAGCCAGAACTTGGCCAGTTCCATTTGCCGGCACCACTCCAGTGCCAATTTGCCGGCACTGGGCGAGTAATGGCATCATGATTGGCCCTGTACTGGGCCAGTAATGGCCAAGAAATGGAATGTGTATTGGCCCCCGTACTGGGCCAATACCGGTACTGTGTTTGGTTAGTGATGAGTAAGGGCTAAAACCAGACATATTCAAAGTTACAACCAAACATCAGTTGCAGTTTGAAAGCTAACTACGGTATGCTTTTGCAAATCATCCGAGCGTAACCCTCATTTAACCCTCCTACTACATGTACAAGGGTCAAAATATTGATATATACCTGCCATGGTATATCTAGTGCACTTACAAGTCAAACACTGTCAAACCTTACATGTAATAAGTACATTTACAGGTCAAAATGAGTCAACTGTTTTTGACTGGTGGTATTGTTCAGGGTGGTCAAAATGACAGTAAACACCAGTCAAAAATGCCCCTGTGTGCACATTTGGGTCAACAGTCAAAACAGGCAGCTGACTATGATTTTGACCTCTATAGCAACTTCCCATTAATGTGCAGCTATAGTAGGAGGGTTAATTGTGTTTGGCAGATCGTGTCACTATCCATAATACCTCTGTGCGCTGTGCGCTCGAACACCTAAAAAAAACGAACAAAAACAATAGGTGTTCGCGCTATGCGCTCGAACACCTAAGAAGTAAAAATAAACTAGACGGAAGTGTTTGTGATATTACAAACACATAGGTGTTCGAGTTTTGTCAGGGCAGTGATGATGACGTCAGAATGTTTTTTAAAGAAACTTTGCATTATTATTTTTTAATATTAAACTTTGACTTCCGGTTTAGACAGGAAGTAAGGTCAAATTGGGGTCACCTTTGTGTAAATATTTTTCGACAATTAACAATCTATACATATGGTGGAAAGATTGTGAATTTACCCCTTGTGGTTGCTTAGATGATTTTTTTTAATATTAAATTTTGACTTCCGGTTTGGACAGGAAGTAAAGGTCAAATTGGGGTCACCTTTGTGTAAATATTTTTCAACAATTAACAATCTATACAATGGTGGAAAGATTGTGAATTTACCCCTTGTGGTTGTTGAGATGATTTTTTGAAATATTAAATTTTGACTTACGGTTTGGACAGGAAGTAAAGGTCAAATTGGGGTGACCTTTGTGTAAATATTTGTTGACAATTAACAATCTGTACAATGGTGCAAAATTTGTGAATTTACCTCTTGTGGTTGTTGAGATATGATTTTTTGAAATATTAAACTTTGACTTCCGGTTTGGACAGGAAGTAAGGTCAAATTGGGGTCACCTTTGTGTAAATATTTTTCGACAATTAACGATCTGTACAATGGTACAAAAATTGTGAATTTACCTCTTGTGGTTGTTGAGATATGATTTTTTGAAATAATAAACTTTGACGTCCGGTTTGGACAGGAAGTAAGGTCAAATTGGGGTCACATTTATGTAAATATTTTTCGACAATTAACAATCTACAATGGTGCAAAAAATGTGAATTTACCTCTTGTGGTTGTTGAGATATGATTTTTTTAAATATTAAACTTTGACTTCCGGTTTGGACAGGAAGTAAGATCAAATTGGTGTCACCTTTGTGTAAATATTTTTCGACAATTAACAATCTACAATGGTGCAAAAAATGTGAATTTACCTCTTGTGGTTGTTGAGATATGATTTTTTTTAAATATTAAACTTTGACTTCCGGTTTGGACAGGAAGTAAGGTCAAATTGGGGTCACCTTTTTGTAAATATTTTTTGACAATTAACGATCTGTACAATGGTACAACAATTGTGAATTTACCTCTTGTGGTTGTTGAGATATGCTTTTTTTAAATATTAAATTTTGACTTCCGGTTTGGACAGGAAGTAAGGTCAAATTGGGGTCACCTTTTTGTAAATATCTTTTGACAATTAACGATCTGTACAATTGTACAAAAATTGTGAATTTATCTCGTTGTTGTTGAGATATGATTTTTTGAAATATTAAACTTTGACTTCCGGTTTGGACAGGAAGTAAGGTCAAATTGGGGTCACCTTTGTGTAAATATTTTTCGACAATTAACAATCTATACAATGGTGGAAAGATTGTGAATTTACCCCTTGTGGTTGTTGAGATGATTTAAAAAAAATTAAATTTTGACTTCCGGTTTGGACAGGAAGTAAAGGTCAAATTGGGGTGACCTTTGTGTAAATATTTGTTGACAATTAACAATCTGTACAATGGTGCAAAATTTGTGAATTTACCTCTTGTGGTTGTTGAGATATGATTTTTTTTAAATATTAAACTTTGACTTCCGGTTTGGACAGGAAGTAAGGTCAAATTGGGGTCACTCACAACTCGTGTTTGTGAAGTTTGCAAGTATATGTGTTTGTTACCGGAAAGTTATTGGGGAGAAGAAGAAGTACAAAAAAAAGTAAAAAAAAGGTGTTCACGCTGTGCGCTCGAACACCTTAAACAATTTTTTTTTTTAAACGTACAAAAACAATAGGTGTTCGCGCTGTGCGCTCGAACACCTAAAACTGTACAAAAACAATAGGTGTTTCGGGCACATACCTGAACACTAAAAAAACGTACAAAAACAATAGGTGTTTCGGGCACATACCCGAAGACCTAAAAATGTAAGAATCCATAAAACAATACAATGTAATTAACTTTAAGAAAAGCTTGTTAAAAAAGTCCATACCAGGGAAAACGTTTGCAGGGCATTGACCTGCCAATTAAGCCTTTCCATTGTGTGGACAGATTAACATTTGGCCGGGCCAAGCCAGGCGAAGCGGTTACATCAAACTAGTGTGGCTGGCTTCTACTGTTAAGGTTTTTCTAAAGGTCTTGTAGGAGGGCAAGAATGTTTGCGGGTGAGAATTTAGATTGTTCCAGGTGAAGTTAGTGGGCGAGATTGGCTAAGGTCCCTTCAATACTTACTTAATCCTCTTCATCCCTGTTAGGACATAGATCTCTCCACTTTTTCAGGTCTTTAGCTGCTTGTTCAGCACTCGCCCAGGTCAAGTCCATTTCTTTAAGTTCGCTGGTTACAGTTCGTCTCCATGTTGTGCGTGGCCGACCAACTTTACATTTTCCTTGGGGTGTCCACTTCATGGCAACTTTGGGAATCCTCACGTTTGGCATTCTCATAACCTGGCCAAGCCAACTAAGTCTCCTATTTCAATGCTTATACATCTGCTATTTGTCTTTGTATATAAGTCATTGTTTGAAATTTTATTCGGCCAGAATATTTTGCAAATTTTTCGAAGACATTTATTATGGAAAGAGTCCAGGCTTCTTGTGTATTTTTTAGTGATTCTCCAACACTCTGAACCATACAACAACACTGACTTTACATTACTGTTGTATAGCCTAATTTTAGTCATGAGACTGAAGTTGTTGGAACTCCAGATTGGTCTTAGTTGTACAAAGGCGTATTGAGCTTTGCCAATTCTGGATTTGATGTCGTCTTGTGGTCTGTTATCTTTGCTCATGTTGCTGCCAAGGTAGGTAAAACTATCAACTGTTTCCAATTCTTTGTCATTTGCAGTAATTTTTACATCAGAGTTGGTGTTAAAAGCCATTACATTTGTCTTGTTTCAGTTGATTTTGAGACCAACTTTTTAAGAAAAGTATTCCAGTCTTGTTTTCTCCTGTATATTTGTTATGGTGGATGAGATGGTGGCAAGATCATCAGCAAAATCAACATCTTCCAGAGAGGAGAACAATGTCCATTGGACACCACTGCATTTGTCAGATGTTGTTTGCCTCATAACCCAGTCTATGATAAAAAGGAAAAGGAAAGCTGAAAGAATACATCCTTGTCTGACCCCGGATTTGACATCAAACCAATCAGATAAAATATGCTCTGAGATAACGCTGCATTGAAAGTTGTTACAGCATATTTTTGATGAGGTCAACAATCTTCTGTGGATATAATGAACGAATGAATTAATGAACCAGTGGCTGCATAATAAATGATGTTTATGCAGCAGACATGGTAATATAATCTTATCACAACCCATCATGTAAACCAGTATTATTTTCAGTCACTTGGGTACATCTTAAACTCGGACACCGATTCCATGCCCTTTCAAAAGTCTGCTATGATCATGCCAATATTGTCTCTTTAATTAAAGTGAAGGTACAGCGTTGGGTAATGTTGGCAATACTGCTTCTATATGAGTAGATGTAGATATATTTTATTTTTATATTGTAATAATATTTTTTTCATTGTAAAGTGACCCTTTCAGCTACAGCTGTTGGTCATTTTGTCTTTGAATACCAATAAATAAAATAATAAAAAATTATATATATATATATATATATATATATATATATATATATATATATATATATATATATATATATATATATATATATATATATATATATATATATATATATATATATATATATATATATATATATATATATATATATATATATTGCATCTGACCGGGGCTTGATCCCTGGCTACTCGGCAGATATGGTTTGGCCTCTGACCTGGCCCCATACAGCAATAGATAAATGGCATAAGTGGACCGCCCACCAACATAGGGGCTGGTTAGCTCAGTTGGTAGAGTGCTCGTACGGTAATCGAGAGGTCGCGGGTTCGAGTCCGGCATCAGCCAATTTTTCTTTGCTCGCTACCCGTTTATAATATTTCAGGTCAGTTTCTCCATATAAATCTACTTTGTGTACAACCACATAAAAGGCTTGTGTCCCGTTAATTGTGTGATCCCCGCTACTGCCGTTACCCGGGTTGTTTGCATCTGACCGGGGCTTGATCCCTGGCTACTTGGCAGATATGGTTTGGCCGCTGACCTGGCCCCATAGAGCAATAGATAATTGGCATAAGTGGACCGCCCACCAACATAGGGGCTGGTTAGCTCAGTTGGTAGAGCGCTCGTACGGTAATCGAGAGGTCGCGGGTTCGAGTCCGGCATCAGCCAATTTTTATTTGCTCGCTACCGTTATATATATATATATAAATATATATATATTTATATATATATATTTATTTATATATATATATATATATATATATTTATATATATATATTTATATATATATATATATATTTATATATATATATTTATATATATATATATATATATATATATATCCAGCTACATTAAAGCACTTAACTGTGAAAGTTTCAGCGTATTACTTTGTGTTGATCAAGGGAGAAGAGTGAAAATGCATTCAGACTATTTGTTTTCATTCTAATGTTGAATTTAGGCAAGAAGACTCTTTCCTGTTTTTAAAAATTTACAAGTTCACTTTTCTTCATATAAGGGACAGCATCTTAAACTTATTTTTGAAGATTGATGATACATCATCAACTTAACACCAAGAGCATTTTACATTAAAATTTTACTATTTAGTTATTTTCAAATTTCCAATAATATACTTGTACCAATTGTATACATTTTAATCCACATCTGATGAGTTTTCATTGGTCTGTATATTACTGAATAATGTTGCATAATTTATCCCATTTATTTTATTAAAAATTACAGGACTTTAGGAAAGAGCTTAGAACTTTTGCAAGAATTCCAGTCTTTGGAAAGGCTACAAGACAGTAAGAGACCCACAGTTTTTCAAGATTCATTGAAGGTTTGTTTGTCTATTAAATTTCAGTATTTACGTAAAGTCAGTGTATACTATACTAGCCACAAAAAGAAACTGTGCATAGGAAGAAAGTTAATAAAATTTAAATCAATGGACTGATATTAGTCAATGTAGATTGACATGATGAAGGACCATGTAGACTATCCCATAACAGGACTTTCATTGGAAATTTTCATAATGCAAAGTTAGGCAATCCCATTGTTTGAAAACAAAGAAATGGGTCCTGTATGGAGTTACGTAATAGGCAAGAGTACATAAGGCCTACATTTGGAGAGCAAATGGTACACTCTCCTGGAAAAACAGACTGGGCACAACTTCAGGCAGGCGGTGCACAACGGGTACCATGCCAAGATTGAGTCTTACTGAACACCATCAGGCTGTTGGAATGTTGGAGGCTGGCATGAGCCAGCAAGACGTCGCAAGAAGATTTCATTGTCATCGAAACGCCATATCTGCTCTCCTCAGACACCACAGACAGCACGATGACATCAGTGACCGCCCCCGTTCTGGACGCCCACGCGTCACAACGCCGCGTCAAGACAGATGGATAGAGATGACACACATGCGGAATCGACGGCAAACTGCTGTAGAAACAGCTCGATCGATACCAGACCTCAGGCGAGTCCACCCAAACACTGTCCGGAATCGACTGCGTCAAGTAGGGCTACGTCCGAGAAGACCAGCCATTAGGCAAATTTTGACGCAACGTCACCGTATGGCAAGGTTGGAGTGGTGTAGACGTCATATGCTGCACCCATTATGATGGTGGAATGATGTAATGTTCACAGATGAATCAAGATTCAACATTTCACACTCAGATGGACGTGTACGTGTGTATCGCCGTCAAGATGAACGCTATGCACAATGCTGTGTGGTGGAAAGGGACCGTTATGGTGGTGGTTCCGTCATGGTATGGGCCGGTATTACTGTACGTAACCATACAGATCTGATCACCATTGAACGCAACCTCACTGGACAATGCTACCGAGATGAAATCTTAGCGCCTGTTGCGGTACCGTTCCTTCGACGTCATGGCCCGGGCGTCATTTTCCAGCAAGACAACGCACGACCGCATACAGCTCGCATTGTCCAGGACTTCCTTCATGAAAACGACGTTGATATACTGCCTTGGCCAGCAATTCCACCTGATTTGTCATCAATAGAGCATGTTTGGGATGAAATGGAGCAACCTGATTTCATCAATGAGGCGCCGATGCACTGCAGTGATCAACGCAAATGGACGACACACTTGTTATTAATCTTTGTGACATTCCATTTTGCCGCTTAAACTTTGAGCTCAAAGAAAAGGCATAAACGATAAAGCCAATGAGTTATTGTCAAGTGAGAATATTGGCATACATGTCAGACCAACAAAACCATTGAAGTGGACATTTTCAACCGCATTTTAAAAATATCATGACATTTGTATCATGCACAGTTTCTTTTTGTGGCTAGTATTGTCAGTAAATGCATCCATACTTTAAAAGAACCAAGATATATCCACAGAAACCAATTTAAGAAAGATTCAGCTTATTTCTTTGTGTCAATAAAGAGGAAATAATGAAAATGTGTGCGGTAGAGGAAATGGTGAAAATGTGTGCTGATTATTTGTATTTTGTCTTATGTGGAAATGGATCACCGACTGGTAATCCATTTCAGTTTAAAATTTGAACTATTTTTATTCCTCCAAAATTACATTTTGTCAGACGGAATAATTGTGTAAAATATGTGCCATTACTGATTTAAAACCAGGTAAGCTTTAAGAAAAAATAATTCTCTCATTCTTTACTTCGTGTAATGGATCAGTTCAGATCAGGAATGCCAGTTTTCCAGCTATTGCCAGAATTCTGGCTTTTTCATATTTTTCCCAAAGAAATCCGGCGCTCCGTCTTTCGTCCGGCCGGGGGAAAAAAACACCTTTACAGAGCGCACTCAGTTAGTCTTGGTTATCAAGACGTTATTACCTTTTCTTTTTTATGCCATCGCGTAATACACTCGGATATTTCACCGACAGAGGGTGTTCGATAGTAGCGAGATAACAAGCAACGTCTTGAACTAAGACTAGCCCATTGCTTCATCATTGAAAACGGTGCGTGTGGGTCTATGTAGCATGTGTGTGTTTTATACAGTGCGTTGTATACATGGTGATCGAAACATGATCATGAAGATTGCGTTTCGCGGCCCTCGTTTTCTGAAGTTTTTGAAAGATTTTACTCAACTTGGCTACCGGAAGGTTGGAAGAGGTATGGATCTGAAAAAAATCGATGCTAGTGTAAAGAACAGGTTCAATTGGCGTTGGCTTGAATCAAAAGACAACGAGGGATATTTTCTTTCTGTGTGTAAGTATGAACGTCCGGTCTTCCTTTACAGGAATTGTATCCGGCTCTGGAGCAAAGAGCTGCTGTTATCCATGTTCAGATGTTCGCTCATTACCGGGTATATAATTATTCCCATTTAACTCTGAGGCACTCAATATTTATATACTGTTTCTCATAGGTTTTCAATGACCCAATCCATGGCCACATTGAGGTGCATCCATTGTGTGTTCATATTATCGACACTATGCAGTTCCAGAGACTACGATACATCAAACAGCTTGGCTGTAGCTATCTAGTCTTCCCCGGAGCCGCTCACAATAGATTCGAGCACTCATTAGGGTAAGTCATCTTTGTTAGTTCTGCTGGAATGGAAGTTTCAAGGTTTTTAAAGAGTCTCGTCATGGGCCAAGCCAGCAGAGGATCCAGCAATCAAAAGGGAGCGGGCTGTAACAAAAAACAGAACCTTCCAGAAACTTCCAGAATTGTTTGTTGAGCAAAAATTATCAGGGTGGAAAGCTTCAGTGCGGGTTTTGTGCACTGGGGAGGGGGATAATGTGGGTAGTGGGAGATGAAGGGGCTAAAGGAGGGAGGGAAGTGGGGATTCTGCATCCCACCCTCAACTGGATTGGCCTCTGCAAGCCTTAGTAAACAAATAAATAAAATGTGGCCACCCAAACACAAGTTTGATGTATTAACCCTCCTACTATAGATGCAATCGAGTGACAAGTAGCTATAGAGGTCAAAACCAGTCAAATGCCTGTATTGACTGTTGACCAAAATGTGCACACAGGGTCATTTTTGACTGGTTTTTACTGTAATTTTGACCACCATGGAGAATACCAGACAATGCTTTTACTAGTCAAAAACGGTCGACTCATTTTGACCTGTAATGACAGGGTTTGACTTTTCAGTACACTAGATATACCTTGGCAAGTATATCAACATTTTGACTGATTTTGACCCTTGCAGTCATAGGAGGGTTAAACCAGTCAGTTGTTGCACTCTGCTGAAAAACAAAGTATCTATAAAGTATGTACCCCATAAAGTATGGATGCATTTACAAATATTTTACCGATTGTGTACAATCCCTTTAACTACAGAGTGTGTCACTTAGCGGGAACATTATGCAAAACTCTACAGAAGAGACAACCAGAACTCAACATCACAGAGAAGGATGTCCTATGTGTTCAAATCGCTGGTCTGTGCCATGATTTAGGTAAGGGAAACAAATACCCAGTCAGGGTTGCCCATTTAGTATATACCACAGAGGTGGGGGGCGGGGATGGGGACTAATAGAAAGCTTTATGTACATGTAAAGCACAAAGTTTCATTAATTCCCGAGACAGTTAAGACAGTATGATTGGATGAAACGTGATAATGTGAAGTTACGATTACAGCGATTAAAGACCAACCATCCAGTATGTGCATTGAGCACCAGATATTATTAGATGTACGACGCAGCGTGTAGAAGTTTGTATTCATATTGGGAAGACTCACAAATAAACTGGAATTTTATCTTACCCAAATGCAGATTAGTCAGTTTTCGTTCTCAGATGGCTCTTTAATTGGAGATGGCTATTTGTTAACCCTAACCCTCTATTTGGCTAAGAACCTACCTGAATCTGCCAAAATCCAACACCATCCACAAACACGACCACCCAACAGTTGGACTTTCATGAAGCTGGAATTGTGACACCTGCCCCCATGTAAAGTATTCCTGTCTGGGCTATACAGTACCGAGTCCATCAAAATCCAACACCATGCAGTAACACTACCACCCAACTGTTGGACTTTGCTTGAATTGGGACACCCGGCCCCATGTAAAGTATCCCTGTCAGGGCTATACAGTACCGAGTCCATCAAAATCCAACACCATGCAGTAACACTACGGTACCACCCAACTGATGGCCTCAGCTGGAATTGGGACACCCGGCCCCATGTAAAGTATCCCTGTCAGGGCTATACAGTACTGAGTCCATCAAAATCCAACAAACCCAGCTGTTGGAGTTTGAATGGTTTGGGGTGGTTAGGGTTAATGGGAATGAAAGTTTGACATTTCCCCCAGTACACAAGCTGGATATGCAAAACCACATGGCCAAGGCACTACACCAACAAAATTAAAATAATGACTTTACACTCGGAAAATGTGAACTTCTCAGATATCATCACAAATAGCTGCTTTAAAATAGCACCCCTTGGGTTTAAAATGCTATTTGTACATGGATCACCGCTCTGATCTAATACAGTATTTATTTTTATTGTTTTTCCCACAATGTTTAGGTCATGGCCCGTTTTCACATGTGTTTGATAACCTGTTCATTCCAACTGTGAGACCCAACTGCAATTGGAAGGTAAGTATAACCAATTCACCTTATTCAAGAGTTAGCAATCTTGCCTTATTCCCTTGATACAAGAGGTTGTGTACCTGTACATGCTCATTATAACAACCGACCTAATTTTGTCCGTTTACAGGGGCAACCTCGCTTTCAAATGTCATTGAATTTTAAGTTAATTAAATGGAAAAAGCTACATCCATTTATTTATTCCTTATGTCAGGAATGAACTGTCCTTTGGAAATAGCAGACTTTTGACAGGTCATGGAATCGTTGTGTCGTAGTTTTAGATGAACTCGGTGACTGGAAATAATACCCCACATGCGCATGTTGGCCTAGGTAACAAGGCTCAATAAGAACATATTACAGCTGCTGCATAAATAATGAGCCCGTAACTGCATAAAAATGATATCTTTGCATCAGCCATGGTATTATAATTTTATCGCGCCCTGTTATCTTGGCCAGCGTGCACTCTTGGGGTATTATTTTCAGTCACTGAGTTCATCTAAAACTAGGACACTGATTCCATGCCCTGTCAAAAGTCTGCTCTGATTGTGACGATATTGTCCCTTTAACAAACACAATCATTCCAAAGTATCATTACGTTTCTTTGGGTGAATCCTGCCATTTTCAACATGCACTTTTATTTTGGATTGCTCAAAAGCCATAGACATACTACCTCGTAGTGCTGCAAGTTGACAGTTATTTCAGCAAAACTCTAACATGGTGACAGTCGTCGGTTATCCTTATAACGATAACATTTAATTCAAATTAACCCTGTTACTATAGTTGCACTTTAGTGGGAAGTAGCTATAGAGGTCAAAACCAGTCAACTGCCTGTTTTGACTGTTGACCCAAATGTGCACACAGGGATATTTTTGACTGGTTTTTACTGTCATTTTGACCACTCTCAACAATACCAGACAATGCTTTTACCAGTCAAAAATAGTTGAATTATTTTGACCTGTAATTGTACTTACTACACATAAGTGCACTAGATATACATGTACCTTGGCAAGTATATCAACTGTTTGACTGATTTTGACCCTTGTAGTAGTATTAAACGATGATTAATACCTAGAAATATAATTTTTTTATTTTTTTATTTTTATAAGGGCAGGAAAATGAAGATTAGATTTTACCTTTATGTTATTAACAATGGCTGGTTAATTTTGTTTTAATTGAAACGAGGTTGACAGATTTTGTAGGGGGATAAACTAGTCTTGGTTCAATGCAATATTTTTGTGTTTTTAAATGTTGATACACTGTTCATTTTGATGATAAAATTTCAGTGGACTAATCACAGACTGGCTTTCATTATACACTTGAAAATCCAAGATGATAGACACTTCATCATCATAAGTTTTACCGCAAACCGCTAGTTGCAGCAGTCGTCGCGGGGGGCAGGGCCCGATTTCCTTGCAAGTGCTTGCTGTATAATTTGAATTTCGGTAGCGTTTTGAGTTTTGACGCGATGTTTTACTATATTGTCTTGATTATTTGCTTTGCGATAGTGGTCGCAGTTGAAGAGCAGCCTTTTCGAGGACCTGGTGTCGTTGGTTCGGATTATGTGCTCGCAGAATCGCAGCTGTTGCGAACTGACAAGCTGATGTAAGTCATCAGAACCAAAAATTCTGTGCAGCTTCTTGGTGTTTACCTTGAAGTTGCCGTCCTCGTCCCTCGCAAAGCCGCCCCGCAGCATTCTCCTCAGGAATGTGTTGTGCTGGGCGTTCATGGCGTCCTTTTGTCTCTCATTTAGCAGCCAAATCTGGTTGCCATAGCACAACCTTGACAAAATAAAGGTGCGATAGAAAGCATATCGGATTTTGGTGTGTATGTGCTGGTTTTGCAATAGTGACTTCTCTTGGTGGAACTTGCCAGTGGCCACCTGCACACAGTAGTTGAGCTCGGTGGTGCCGGTGCTGCCTTCGCTGGGGGCCAGCATGACCCCAAGGTAATTGAAAGAATACACATTTCGATACGTTCTGTACATGATTCAACGAGGTAGTGTTGGGTTGGCTGGCCTATATCTGGCGCAACGACCATGGATTTTCATGGAGTTCAGCTTGAGGCTGTATTGCACACAGATTGTGTCGAATAGGATTGTTGCTTTTTTTAGCGATTCTAGATCCTGGCAGCATAGAATTGTGTCATCAGCATAGCCTAGGTATGGGATGGATTCCTCCTCGTTTGTGCTTCGGATGCCCTTAGATCTTCTTCTTGGCAGCCTCCTGCAAGGAACACTGTGAATATCCAGTCTGCGAATAGCGCGAGGGGCTTTCTATGCCACCTTGCCTCATGCCATGGCTGCATCCAAAGGACGTGGCCACATCTTGAACTGTCAAGGTGATCATGTTGTAGGCTGCTTCCAAGATATCGATTAGCTTGCCGTCGTGTTTGCCCATCCGCAGGCGCAGGGTGTCCCACAGGAAGTGTCTCGGTAGCCAGTCGAACGCGCTGCTGAAGTCAAATAAAAGGTAGGTTTTGGTGTGACGAAGTTAGGAGATTTGAATGATGCGCTTCTCAACCATGAGCCGGTTGTTGCAGCCTTTATCACACCTGTATCCATTTTGTGCATCCTGAATTTGCGCTTCATACCAGTCGTGCAGCCTCGTGATGCACAGGATCATCAAAATTTTGAGTAAAAGACTGCCCACGGCTAGCGGGCGATACATTCGAATGTCACTTCTTGATCCTTTTCCCTTGAAAAGGGTGATGAGGTTGGAGGATTGCCATGCCCTTGGGATTTTGGAGGGGTCAAGCCACGCTCGCTCCATCATAGTGGTTAAACACGTTATCACCTCATCCCCTGACGCATACTTGACAAGTTTACCATGCATATCAGCAGAACTCTTGCCATTTTTAAGCGTCCTCACCACGTCCATGACCTCGGCTCTGGATGGCACTGAGCAGTCGGGTGGGCGGGCAGTGGTGATTGTTTGAAGTTCTTGCACAAATAGGGGGGTGGGTGGGGTAGGGTGGTGCTGGATGGGCCATGGTTGTTGAAATGGTCCTTGAAGTGTGTTACCACAACTTGTGGGTTGCAGGCGTGCTGGGGGGTTTTGAAGGAGGTTTTGTGGAACTTTGCCTTGGCATACCTAGCTTCAACTTCACGTTTTTGTTGGAGTAAGTTAATTTCGCAAGCTTTCTCCTTCAAGTCTAAATTCTGCATTTTTTTGCTGTGTTGTGAATTTGCCTATTTACAGCTGCTAGCCGCGTGTCGTTTATTGGTCTTCTTGACTTCGTCGCAAAGTTCATAGAGACCTTGGAGTTCAGCATCGTCACGCCAAGGTGGACGGGCATTGTCACGCTGTTTAGTTGGAATACATTTGGCGGCGGCCGTCTTGACTGCGTTCGTGAACTGTTTGGAGTACTCGGCGAGGTCGTCGGCGCGTTGGAGCTGTTTGAGGTCAAGTGGTGCGGTGGTGGGCGCTTTGTGTTTTTTGACCCTCACGATCTTGGTCGTGGGCATGCGCAGGTCGGCTGCAAGCAGTCGATGATCACTTTTTGTGCTAAACGTCTTGTAGACTCGACAATTCAGCACAAACTGCCTAGTGTAAGAGTCACTGAGTAGGTAATCCACCATGCGTTTGGCCCAGTTGCGTTCATTCGACTCATGCGTCCATCTTCTTGACCACCTGTGAGAGTAAAAGGTGTTCAAGGCTGAGAGGCCCTCAGAGTGGATGAAGTGTGGAGCCGCACTCCGTTATCGTTGCACTTGAGGTCTTGGTAAACAGCACCCTCACGAATTGACGCGGCAGAGGTTGTCGCATTCATATCCCGCCTCCCCCATAGATGACCTTGAAGGTGGCGTCGTTGGGCTTGCGGCACTTGATCAAGTGCTTGTAGAATGTGTCCTTCACGCTCGGCCTCATCATCGCACAATCGGTAGGGGAGTAGCATGAAATGAGTCGCACGTTGTAGCCATGCACTACGACGTCTACATACATTATCCTTGCAACAAGTACAGTTTCGACCTGCTTGATCACAATCCCTGGATCTTGCTTGATAAGGACCCCCATACCACGCAGGCCAGTCTGGATAACCAGACCAGTGAAACACTGATACATGTACATTGTACATAGACATGATATGTAATTAATTTTACAATAAATACATGTGTTTTATCTCATATCTTGTAAGATTTCAAAATAAAGGAAATCTAAAATATATTGTTTTTTGTGTATAGCACAGGGGTTGCTTAAATACACGTATGTGGCTGCTGGAATTTGTTGTTATTTTATTTGTAGTAGGTTTTGCCATCCATAATAAATTGAATCTAATAATGTATAATTTATAGATAGATAAAATTCTTGCATCAGGTGATAATACATATATGTAACTTATATTACATATATATGATCATATCTGATATGTATTTACCGAATTACCTGTTAACCAAAACTACAGCATGAAAAAGCTTCAGTGGATATGTTTGACTATCTCATTGAGGACAACCAACTGAAAGATGTCTTTGCCATGTATGGACTCGGCCAGCAAGACATAAAGTTCATCAAGGAACAGATAGCTGGACCTCTGGGGGAAAAAGGGGTAAAATTAGACTAAAACAATGATGTATATCTAGCTGTCCTATCGTTAGAGATCTGTCAATATCTGGGGGTACTATTAGTCAGAAGCCATGAAACCCATTTAAAGTTAGCTCAATTGGAAGAGCCATGGTACGCTGTCGTCAATAAAAGTTAGGCAACGTTTGACCTCAGTCAGCCTCGGAGACCACATTAACCTGGCCGGGATATTGTAACAAGCATTTAGCCGAGTGAATGTAAAACAAACAGAATATTGTGAAAGAGTAGGGGTTTACGCTGGTGTTTTCGGGACACCTTTATATATCAGTCTGTAATAGATCAAAGATGGGACCTGAGGGAGACCAGTGATAATTACTGATCAGGTCACCAAGGATATAAAATAAGAAATGAATAATAATACATGCCGTGTAGTCAGGGATCACACCACAAGTTACGACGCTAAACCTGGGGACATATAAACATGACGTCAGTCAGGGGGAGAACACTAATACATGTACATGTAGAGAATGCATTTATTTTATCTACATCATCAATAAAAACCTCATGGTTATAGCTTTTTACTTGCAGTACGTGTGATCAAACAAATACCCATAACTGCCCCTCTATTTATTGTACCCAACCTCAGAAAGCATGGCCCTACAAAGGACAAACAAAAGACAAAAGCTTCCTGTATGAGATCGTTGCCAACAAACGTAACGGCATTGACGTTGACAAGTGGGACTACTTCCTCCGGGATTGTCACAATCTTGGAATCTCAAGTGGCTTTGACTGCCATCGCTTCATGAAATTCTGCCGGGTTATAGAGGTCGATGGAAATAAGCAGATATGTGCCAGAGATAAGGTTTGTGTTAACCTTTATAAGGCTACAGCCATCTTCATACCTGACAACTATTACAAATTTTGTGTAATTATTACAAATTTTTTCAGGAATTGCAAAAGTACGAATCACTCTTTAAAAAATTTCAAATTTCAAGTTTTCCGCCTAACGTAAAAAAAATGCCCTTGATAAAGTACCATTTTAGGTAAAATTCAGGTAAAATCACGATTGGTACCTATACTGAATATTTTCGTATGTGTAGTGTCCTGTATCTGAATTACTGAAACACAATTAGTGTATTATCGATACATTATGAAGGTATCAATTTGTGTAATGTAGTAATGGGTAATAAACAGGAACCAGCGAAGAGCCAACAGTTTCATTATGGCGCCCGCTACTGTGTAAACATGCAATCGGAATGAACCTGGTCCACTTCAGGGACGATACATACCTGTTAAACCCTAGCCCTATGCTTAAATGTCTCTTCTTTCAAAAATGTAACATAATGATACAAGTTGATTGAGAAGGGAGTGTTTACTTAAAAAAATATATATACTCTCTTGACTTCAATTTTCAAATGCAACCATTTACCAGCTGTTCTCTTTCCAGGAGGCTGGCAATTTGTATGATATGTTCCATACACGGAACAGTCTCCACCGCAGAGCTTACCAACACAAGGTGACGAAGATCACTGAAGAAATGTAAGTATTGGACCAATATTGTAGGGTCATGTACTGTGGTTAGAATTATTTCAGGGGCTTTAAGCAAATATCAAACTTTTTCACTACTTTAGAGAGGTAATGTCATATAAGGAAGACAACCAACATAAGTTTCATTATTCAACCTCGCAGTTTAATATTGGAACCCCAAATTCAGAAAAGCCTAAGGTTCATTTGGCGAAAACAATTGGCCCACTTTACATGTATTAGTTGCCTTCCTGATGTCGCTCTTGCAAAGCCACCCGTTCAGTGGACAAAATCACAGTAGTATTGGCCAAATATTTTGGACTAAATTGCCCTGTCAAGTCTGCTCTCATTGTGATGATACTGTCCTTTTAAGGTGATCTTCACAAACATATTATGTAATATAACAATATACTCAAATTCACAATAAATTGCACAAACTACAAATTCATTTGAATGCCACTTGGCCACAGCTTTTAAGCTTTTTATTCAAGAGGTTGACACCATCAACCACCGGAATACCAAACTATGGGCAAACCGGATTTGTCATTAATTAAACAGCATTTGATAAAGACAAATAAATACCCTGAGATACCCAAGACCTCAGAGAAAAAACCAGCTGGGACCACCTATACAGCGTACTCAAGACTCTGTATACCCAGACCTGGCACCATTAACCCCCAATGGGGATAGTTATTGTCATGGACAGGGGTAGGGTGGTGTGACCCTGTGTAATGGTAGTAAGCCAACCCGTGAAAAGTTGGATGCCCTCTTACAGGAAACGATTAATTAATAAAAACAAATAGGGCTACAATTTCCTTGATCGAAATGATTTATTCAAGGAATAATATTGATCCTCAACAATAATTACAGATATGAACTTTGGGTTTCAATATAATATATCAATATAAAATGATTGTATAAAATAATAGTTGGGCGATAGGCCTAGAGCAGATCCAGAAATAAGTATTGAATATCAAATCCTATTAAATCATATAATTTCCAAGCCATATTAAATCATATAATTTCAAATTCCCATTAAATGATTTTAAAATCCCCGAGCGCTACCGTACCATGAGCCACGACCAATCACTCTCTTGTTCTGTCAGTTAAAAACAGAATATCCTCTGTGAAATCATTCAGTAAACAGCCGTCGCGTATGAACGTCACATTGTACATGTCATGTAAAAGTTTTCAAACAACTCTAAGCACAGCTGTGAACTGATACCGTGTGAGGGGATCACCGCGTTCATGGCAGAACAAGGGGCCGGACAATTGTTTCCGCGCTTGCAAATACCCTTGCAAAGCAGTAACTGGACAGATTGCCACATTCTGCAGCCTTGCGATATGAACCCACTGTGGAGGGCCAGCCTGGTTCATTTTAGAATGACGTATATGGCCAGGACCACGGACATGCTAAATTGATTGCCACAGAAACACACATCGGAACACTGTAACATCGACCCTTGCATATAGTGGAATTGGCGGTAAACTCCCCAATGCGCTAAAAGCCGAAAAAAGCCAATAGTACAGCTGCCCGAAACATGGTGCTTTCAAATTGAGAACCACACACCTTGGGCAATGCCTCCAAAAGTCGGCACAAAAGCGACAATGAAATCGGCAATCGCTCATCTTGCCTAGCCCCGTCCCGCCTGCAACCTTCCAGCAATTTTGCCACAATAAAATTATTAGTTGGATCGGCCCATCCCCTGAGTTTACAAAAACACCCCACCCCTGCCACATATGTATTAATTGTGGATGGAGAATAGTAATGTAAAGACATCCATGAGATGAATCCTGCAATATCTTGCGGAGAAACAGTTGGCACAGCTGAAGCTTGAGCCTTGATGTGCTTTAAAACGGCATGTAAGCCCTGACATGTAAGCCCTGTATGTATTCTTAGCGAATGCCAATCTTCAACAACCGTCCCATTTCCACTGCTAAAACACTTGGGGCAGCTGAGGTAAAGGGGTCATGTCCGGCTGGGCCCTTGGAGCTAGGGCCCTAAAGCTCCCCATCTGAAAACGAGAAAGTACATCAGCTATGTCATTATGAAAACCTGGTATATGCACTGCCTTAAAAATAATATTGAATTTGAGGCATTGCATGACCATTGCCCGTACTTATTGCATAATGCGCATACAAGGCGACGTTTGTTTATTTATGATCCCCACAACGGTGATATTATCGGACCGGAACAACACCCTGCAGTTCACCAACAAGGGGGCCCAACAGAGGAGCGCCACTACCACTGGAAAAAATTCCAATAAAGCAATGGATGGAGAACTAGCCAGCCACTCTGACGGCGAACGCCCTTGAACCCATCTCCTTTGGAAATAAGCCCCATAGCTGATGGAAGCAGCAGCGTCAGTGAATAATTCAAGAGCAACATTTGAATCCCAATTTTCCCGCAGGAATGGAGTTAGACCGTTATAGCGCTGCAAGAATGACAGCCACATGACCTTGCGAAAAGCGCACCCTGTGATGCGGCTGCTTGAGGCCCACTGTCAGTGCAATAAGACGCCGTAAAAACGCGCGCCCCGGCACAACTGCTTTACACATAAAATGACCCCACTATTAGGATTGAATCTGAACTAAACTGGCTTTTGGCCTGCCAAGCAAGAGTTGAATCTGTCTTGTGAGCACTTGAACTTTGACCTGTGGGACCCGGACCTGCCCTCGAACAGTGTCGATTTCGAGCTCTAAATATGAAATAGTTTGTAACGGCCCTTCAGTTTTTTTCTTGCTAGTGTTTTGCATGTCCCCTCAAAAACTTACAAAAGGTCCTTACAGGCTTGACGGGATGCCCAACAAAGAGAAAATCATCCAGATAATGTGTGACAAAACCCGAATGTGCTATTGCTTTCACCCGGAACTCCAGAAAGGTGCTAAACTTCTCAAAGAGCGAGCAGGAAATGGAACATCCAATCGGCAGGCACTTGTCAATTAAAATAGAATTGGCCCCCAAACTTGAAACCCAAAAGCTCGTAATCACGAGGGGAAACTGGCAAGAGGCAAAAAGCTGATTTAATGTCTGCCTTAGCAAGCCATGCATTACAGCCTGCCTGCAAAACGAGCCGCACCCCTACATCAAAGGATGCATAATTCACTTTGCATTTATCCTTATCAATGAAAGCATTGACCCCCTTTCCTTGTGGGAAAGACAGATGATGAATGAGACGAAAAGTCCCAGGGGCTTTTTTAGGCACTAAACCGATAGGCGAGCAACGCAAACGCTCAAGTGGGCAATTTGAAAATGGACCAGCAATGCGACCTGCCTGAACTTCTTTATTTAACTTTGCAAATACCACATTGGGCCTAGCAGCTGCTGAACCTAAGCAACCGGCATCACACCGTTGCCGTGGGCCTGTGTACCCAATGAGAAACCAAATGAAAAACCGTCCCGGCCTTTAGATTACCAACGCTTTTGGTAAATGCTGTACGAGAGCGCTGCCCAGCACTACCCATAGAGCGGCATGCGTGCGCACCATAGCCAGAACGTGAATATTTAGAGCACTGGTGCATATTTGCAGCCAAAGAACTTGCAACCCCCACACTATTGAAGGCATAGCACACCCTGCCACTAGAGCGCAAACCGACAACTTGAGGCTTGCCGGCATTGAGGCTGCCATTATTAGCAACGGCCGACACCGCTACAGTCAACCAAAGCTCGACATCTAAAGCAACACATGACCGGCTGGGGTAAATTTCTTGCCGCAGCCGGAACTGTTCATCATATGAGCGCCAACCTGTTCCCGGGAATTGCACAGCCGCCATGCAAATAATTTCTGCGTACTTCAATAATATAAATAGCCATAAATGTATGAAAGGCCGAAACCCATTTGTCCCAGGTATCAAGCTTACTCTGGCGGCCTGTGGGGGATGCATTTGGCCGCAGAAACATCTTATCCCCCTCTACCATGAGAGCAACCTCAGAACCCGAAGACCGCTGAGCTTTGACAAGCACTGAATGACTTTCAATAAACAAAATTGACATGTCAATGTAAGCACTAGCTACTCCAAATCTTTTCTTTCAATGACTGCGAAATGTGTCCCCCCAGCAGTAATCCTGAGTCGGCGCGTGCAATAGGAGCTGGCTGAGTTAAAGAAGCCAAACCAGCACTAGACGCCTGCGATGAAAGAAGCATGCTGGGAAAAACTTGAGGCCCAGTAGCCATCCCCCCTGTAAGCGTAGGGAGCTGGTGACTAACGCTTGGCAGAACGGAAGTTGCGAGCGCTGATGGCACAATGCCACCACTACTATCACTAGGCTGACTTGAGCAAGCAGCTTGGTTAAAGTCAGAAAGCACAGGATTAAGGCTCCACACACTGGACCCATTAAATGACTGGGGCCACTATAATTATAGCCACTAGTAGTATAAAAAGGAACGCCTTGACAAAAAGAGCTAATACTAGGCATACTAGAAACAAAACCAGCCTCAGTGGGATTACCACAATCATTAAAGTCCAAATGTCCAGCAGCAATGCTTTCTGTCTGCAAGGGTACACTAGACTGACCTGACTGGACGGCTGGTGGTGGTGGGACAGGAATGGTGGACGTGGTCATGCCAGCATCAGATCCGGACAACAAGGGTACAGATACTGTCACCAAATTGGGGTTGACACCGCCGCCGACGATGAGCCCACCACTGATGACGAGCCTGGCGTCTGGGAAGGGGGACCTGTGCGACTATGCTTAGCCTTCGGTAGGGGGAGCTCTCGTGCCTCACCCATCACCGGAGTCGCCCGCTTCGGTCGTGGCATCTTTGAAATGACTGACGCAATAGACAATAAACTAGCTGCAATTGCAATCAAAGGCTTGTAGTCGGGAGACCGGACTCAAAGGTCGCTTCATAAATTGTAAAGTTAACGTTATTCCCTCGTGACAACAAATTCAACCCAGTTAAAGGCTGTGCAACCGCAAACAAAACGAAGAGGTTTGAAGGCTGATGCACTGCAGTGATTAATCAATCCATAAAACGACGACAGAAAATCTACATCGAAGATGAACTACTGTCACAAAAACTCTTCTAATGAAGAGAATCCACAATTCGTGTCGCCAGACAAGTTGTCTTACGAGTCGTGCACCCGTCGATCTGCCCACGAAGAAATTATACAATAGTTCTTGATCTACATCGAAGATGAACTATTGTCACAAAAACTCTTCTAATGAAGAGAATCCAAAATTCAGATAGCCAGACGAGTTGTCTCACGAGTCGTGCACAGTCGATGCCCACAAAGAAGTTTACACAATAGTTCTTAAAAATAACTATTTATTACAACCATTTATTACGCCAGACTAGTTGAATCATGCACATATAGAACTGTATCCACCGAATAAAAATCAAATTTGTTATTGAAAAATCATAAACCACTAAGCTAAAAACTCCATGGACTTGTTAATAACCATGCAGCTGAATGCCCCAAACCGCACTGGTTGCTCGACACCAAGCGCCAACTTTTACAGCGCGCAACCTGATTGGCTAAAAACTTCCACCAAAGTTTGCCACCAAACCACCAGGCCTAAAAGCGGGAAACTTCCCACCTACGCCCCTGATTGGCTGTGCCATGATCCACCCTGAGCATATAAAAGGCTTGACGTGGAAAATAGCTTATAAACCTGCCGCTGGCTAACGAGTGCACAACAATATGCATGCCCATTGAGAAAACCTGATCCATATTGTAAGTTGCGCATAAGTAAGTTGCGTATTGTAAGTTGCGCATTTGATCACTTGCGTGATAAAATGATATATCATCAGTCCCTATCTTGATTTTGTTTTCTTTCTAGGATTGTGGAGGCTTTACAGAAAGCAAATGATCACTGGTTGATCGAAGGAAAAGATGGGTGAGTGATCGACATGTACCACCATATAATTGGTGCGCCATTGATTTATTCACCTAATAATTAATGTCCCTTGCGTAGTAGTTTGTATTAGTGTCACTCGCACTCACGGGTTGAGTTGGAATTTGTCAGTCTCTTTTTTAATACAAATGACTGAATAAGGAAATGTTGAAAATTAAATGGAGTTGGGCATTTATGAATGGGAGGAAAAGTTTAACTAACGCTTGGTCTTTACCACAGGACACAGACCTTGGGGTAAAGACAGTGCATATATTGTTTGTTCCGTGCTCTCTGTGAATACAATGGTCCTGTTTTTTTAATAATCGTTTATAACAGCAAACTATTGAGGATGTCCGAAGCCATTGATGACATGGTTGCTTACACCAAACTGACCGACGATATCATGCTTCAGATCATGCGTTCTGACGACCCCGCCCTGGCCGAGTCGCGTCGCATCCTCGAGTTGATCCAGAAACGCCAGCTGTACAAATGCATCGGTCAGACGCAGCCACCAGACGGCCCAATCATTGATAGGGTACGAGGAATCTTGCTTCTTTTTTTCTTGTTCTCTGTCCTATCGGGATTGCTTATTCACCTTTTGACTCCATCTTTTTTGACTCCAGCACTTCGACTTCATCTTGAGTTTATGTCACTCTTCCAGCCAAGGGTCATGTTCGGTATAACCGATTTCTATTATACATGTACATGCAGTGATGTTGGTTATAATAGCTTTGTTACTGTACATAACATCATGCCGGGAGCATCAATTAAAAGCCAGTTCAATATTACATTTTTACACTGGCAATCAAATTACATCAATTAAATATAAAACCAAAACCCTAAAGACAAAAAATACACAAAAATTCATTTTAAACAAAGCCAGTGAGTGTTAAGATAGAACAGGTGACCAGCACCTCTACAAGGCCATCTTACCACAAGAAACCCACTAAACATTAATACCTCCTTACACCCCCAACTTTGCTTTAAAAAAAAATTAAAAACCAACCTTATTGCATTGTGTAGTTAATGACCGTCATCAACTGTATCTGTTACCATTTGTGGTTTTTTATGTACAATACCAGTAGGGCTTTAAAGATTAATGGTTCAGTTTTAGGCTTGGGCGGTCCCACAATTTCTGGAACCGGTTCGGTTCCAAAAAAAAAGACTCGGTTCCGAGTCGGAACCGTTTCCAAGAGATTCAAAGAAAAACATAAGGATTACAGAAAATAATAAAACATACGGTCTATTCAAACTTTGTTGTGTCCCTGATACGAAACGAAGGAGTTTCAATTTTCAACCGCAAATGCAGTGATGATAATGTTGTTTAATTTAAAATATGTTTCAGAAACTTTAAAGAAACTTTTTGGAAATGTTAAGCTAAGTTAGATTTGTTTCCATTATCCTGCCGTGAGCAAGTAACGTTATAAGCCGTGCTAGTACATGCCATGGCTTTGCATGCACATGCTTGAGCATTTAAGCAATTGTCCATGCCATATTGAAAGTACATAAAGAACACTAGTAACATGACTGTTAACTTTGTCACAAGTGTATCCATATTACGGAGCCACCTTGATCACTCCACTTCTCAAGAAACGTGCTGTCAACATTTTTAACAACATTTCCATAACCAAAGTATCCATGTTATGGGGCCAATTTATAAACAACTCAGTGACACACAATGACACTACTAATGCGCAGACATTGCGGTTTGCATCAGTTCTGTGTGTGGCGCCTTTCTAGTTTGCTGCAGTCTGGAGTTACATTTTGTCGATCACTCATCAAAGAGAATCGGGTATTTTAACTGGAGCCGGTTCTCGGCTCTAGAGCTGCAGCTCAAACAACCGGGTATTTCAATTGGACCCGGGTTGGTTCTCAGAGTCGGGTATTTTGCTGGAGCCGGCTCTGGGACTCGGCTCCCAGCCGGCTCTGGGACTCGGGTATTTTACTAGAGCTCCGGTTCTGGGAACCAGGTATTTGAAGGACTCGGTTCCGGAACCGGCAGAACCGCCCAAGCCTATTCAGTTTGCTGTAACACCATGTGAGTTATCTCATCTATCGCTATGTAAGACAGTAATTCTGATAAGGTCTGTTCTAGTCGCCAACAGGATAACAGACTCTTGAAGCTTTAAAGATGGCTTCCAATGACTTGGACATGAGCCGACATGATTGTGTTTTCAGTCCCTACCTTATTATGTGGGTTGCCCCCTAGCATATTTGTCTTGGGTTTTCTGAAGAGAAGACGATTAAGCTTGCCTATGGTCCTCTAAGGGCCCGTTGAGCAATCGTGAAACTATTGGCCCAAACTATTCATTTAGCATGCTTCATTTGTTTACCAGATTTGAAAGCAATGGTTCTGGGTGAAAGAGCTTCTGGAAGCAGACAAAAGAAGTGATAATTGACAAGTAATTAATGCCTACAGAGTGGCTACTGTAGTCTGGAACGTCAATATAGCTCTTTTGTCAGACCCAAAGGAGGGCCAGTTGGGCTGGGCATATTCAAACATTGCAAAACACTATCCTCTCAATCGTTCGACCGTTAAATCGTCTACAATTGCTCAGTGGGCCCTATTAGGACCGTTGGTCTAAGTTATGTTCAATTTCCACATCTAAAACTGAACATAACTTAATCGTCTTCTCTTCACAGGTGCCTTTGAGGAATCCTCGGTTTCATTACTAGAAAGATATAAAAAAATAAAAGATACAGTATATAAATAAACAGTATTAATTTATTATACAAGTTAGTTTTCATTTTGTTTTCTGTAATCTGTAGGCAAACATTCCGAAAATGAAAGAAGAAATCATCCAAGCTGAGGAACTGGACGGCCCACCACTCTCTGCAGACCAACTTATCATCCAAGTAAGTTAGCTTTTGCACCAACAACTTTCTAGATACATTTTGTGATGAGCCTGGAATTTCCCCTTGATGAAGGGCAGCATGGCCAAGACCAGGGCAAGGGATGCAGTCATCTTGATCCATGGCTGTAAATTCATTCGTGAGGAGGGGCAAGGCATTTTTTCCTTGATGAAGACCACTGCTATTACAAAATCAATATTTCTGCGGGAACATTTTGAAGGAGCACCAAGGCCAAGACAAGGGCAATGGAGGCACCATGGCCGAGGTGTGAATTTTGTTCTAGTAGTTAATCAAAATTTCTCTGTGGACATTTCAAAGGGACACAAAGACCAAGACGAGGGCAACGGAGGCATCATATATTTATTTCAAGTCTCCTCCGTGGCCACAGCAAATGTTGCCCAGTCACTCCCTTATCATTCCCATTTTTACATCTCATCTCGTGACACGACGGACACGCAGCACTTCAAAAAAGAGACATGATTTTGTTTTAGGATGATTGTTGCCTTGACAAACATCAAGTAAGCTTTCAAATAATAATTTGTGTATTTTGAAATCAGGTAATTACCAATGTTGTACCTTCCGTTAAACAGGTTGTGGACTTGAACTACGGCATGGGAAAGCAGAATCCCATTGATTATGTTCGCTTCTACTCCAAGGAGAACCCACAACAGGCAGTCATGGTCAGAAAGAGTCAGGTAAGGAACTAAGAACTACAATCAATTACAGAACCAAAAGTACAAGAATGCTAACCAAATCTTGGCTATTCGGGAATCTACAGTACCCAACTCAAAAACAGGAACCTTTAACCACTACAGCCATCTTTGTCAGATTCCCTGTATGCAATAATGATTACGAGTGCCGATACTCACCATACAAAAATGGGACCAGACTATTTTCCCTTCCAGCCTTGGTTTGGTTAATACATGGATTTGTATGGTAGTAAAACAAGATGGCTGACTGTAATAAAGGTCTATTGCTTGACATGATCACTCACACCATGGGGGGGGGGGGGGGATAAAAATGTGTGAAACCACAACCACGCAAAAGAACCAAGAACAATTAAGGTTCTAGGTGCTCAGAAATGCAATCTTATTCATATTTTTAAACTTAATACAGAGCTGCCAACTCTTCCGGATTCTGCGGAAGACTTCCGTATATATATATAGCCTCGGATTGCACCAGAGAGCATCTACAACCTAAAAATTTAACAGGGCCCTTAAGCGGGCCCCGGACCCCACCCGCAAGGGCTCGCTCGCTGCGCTCGATTGAGTCTTAGAAAATTTGAAAATTTTCAAAATCATATGTTGGCAGCTCTGCATCATGAAGAGTATCCATTTAGTATCAATTTCTGAATTTTTTTGGGAGGATGATTGCGTTGATCATTCCCCTCTAAAATTATTGAATGGTTTACATAACCCCAGCCCCACTTTCCCAAGGATTTCAGCCCCAGCTCTTGTGCATGTCATATACTGCCACACATCTGTAGTCAGCAGGCCTGTGATTTCTCGGGATTTTTCCTGATTTCATGATTTTTTTATAAATCTCCCTTTGGGTCAAAATTTTCTTGAAAGAAGAGAAGTAGCCATCAAGGAAAGAAAGAAGTAGCCTGTATTGTGTCCAAACTAGAGGTGATGATATTGAATTTTTTTTGATAGTCGGTTATCGACGGCCATGATATCGGCGATATACGATATTATCATCTCAATATGCAGATTTTTTAATTACATGAAAAAAGGACAGTGGACACCAAAATATGAACTACTTTTACATGCAAGTTCTACAGGGAAGTTGCATAGGTAATAAACGGTTCTGAAAATTATCAAAAATGCAATTGAATCACTCCAAAACGAGCCGAGTACTCGTTGGTGCTGTGTCTGCAATTCTCAGCTGACTTTTGATTGACCCACTCATAATGTTTCCCCATTCAAATGATGGCATTTTCATAATGGTATGGTCCTGGGAACATGAGCAGTGCTGCGTCGTAATTTCGAACTGTTTTATTTTTTTAGCTATTCACAGTACGTAACTTTGTAGATTTTACCGTATAATGACATGAAATTTGGAAACAATTTGTCACTCCGGCGATATTTTAACTAAAAAGAGCGATATAAATTTGATATCGGCTATATGTTTGGAATATCGTCAATATGATTTAGCCGATTTTTTTTTGAATATTCTATCATTACGATATTATCGTGATGTTGTCCACCCCTAGTCCAAACCTCTAGTTTCTTGTTTGTGGGGATGTGAAGAGTCTGTAAATCCTCCTAAATTAAACATCCAGGAGGTTCGGAGGGCTTTGTCCTCTAGACCAAAGAGAGACCCAGGCCCCACTACACATCGTTCAGGATTTTTACTTTTGTGAAATCACACCTCTGAGTCAGGAATACATACATTGTATATCTACTTACCAAGAGAATTGTGACTTGTGTTGTTTCTGATGATGTGTTCAGGTTTGAGCGCCCTCAACTGTTGAAGCATAAAAAAAGTATATTATTCCCAATGCACAGGTGTCCCAGATGCTGCCGGAGTGCTTTGCGGAGCAGCAAATACGTGTTTACTGCAAGTCACATGATGATGTCGACAATGCTTATAGATGCTTCAAGAGTTGGTGTAACAAGAAGAACTACCCAGCTAAGGTATGCATCGGACTGGAAACTTATATAATGCCAGAGGTCTATTACATACACAAAGTATGACAGTCATGTAGTCAAGTCCATAGTCTGTGATGTACTCCAAGATCAATGGATTTGGGCCATTCATGACATTGTATTCCACAAACTGAAGTAGGGGTGGACGATATCACAATAATATTGTAACGATGTGATATTCAAAAAATTATTGGCTAAATCGGTTATGGCTTTGAAGATATCAAAATGTCGCCATATTGACGATATTCCAAAAATATCGCCGATATTCCAAAAATATAGCCGATATCACATTTATATCCCTCTTTTTAGTTAAAATATCGCCTGAGTGATAAATTGTCTCCAAATTTCATGTCATTATACGGTGATATCAACATAGTTAACTCTGCGACTAGGGCGTGGTACGCTTTTAGTTGCAGGGAAAACACATTTTCTAGCCTAACCCCATTAAAAAATGTTTGTTGACCCTGTCCAGCCAGATAAGCCTCTCCCATGATATTCTAGATCAGGTCCAGGTGTAAAACCCTGACCTGCTGACCCGGTTGTTTACATATGGCCCAGATAATGTTTTTTTGCACTTGGCACCATCAGTGGTACAGTAACTGTTGCAACCCATTTCAATGGCTTTCACAGTAACTGGATTCCTTTGTTTATAATCAACTCACACTACCTCCATGCCATCCCTGCTATGTCATTCACCCTCTGGGCATGCTAATTGGCTCCTGTGTGGGGTCCTAGAAGGGGTGTGGCTCCATTCAGTATGTGCAACAGGTCACCAACATGTGTGTGTGTCATATACGTGTGTGTGTGTGTGTGTGTGTACTATATTGAGTTGGCTGTCTGAGCTTGATTCATTCTTTCACAATGGCTTCAAACAGCAGGAAGAGTGATACAGGAAGAATACAAAACAGTTTCGAGCATAAAGAGAGCCATACTAAGCCTAATTTTTGAATAAATTTCATAAATAATGAATCTGCAACTAAAAGCGTACCACTTCTGCATTCGAATGAAGTGAACATGCCCAGTGCCTCGCAGGGTTAAGGTACCATGAAGAGCTAAAAACAGTTCGAAATTATGACGTGGCAGTGCCGCTTTTATTACCTATATGCAACTTCCCTGTAGAACTTGCATGTAAAGTAGTTATTTCGGTGTCCGGTTTCCAATATCGTTAATGTACAATACATACTTTTTTTTTCATGTATTTAAAAAATCCGCGTATTGAGACGATAATATCGAATATCTACGATATCATGGCTGTCGATAATCGACTATCAAAAAAATGAATATCGTCACCCCTAGACTGAAGCACAAGAAGCAGTGCATCCTTGGTGAATTGATGGCGTGCTTAAGACACTTAATACACAAGCGTTTAATGGGTACTGCGTTTTAAACACATCCTATTGTGTTCTGGAACAAGCAAGCTGTGTTGACGCTTATCCCATGATAACCCAAGACAGTGTAGCCAATGAAGGGAGCACAAAGCTTTAAACTCTTCATGTAGGTAATAAACTTCTGACAATGCTTGTTCCAATGGAGCTTTCCTTAAAATTAGACTGTCACGCATGTGCTTTTATTTTTTTTAAATGTTTGGGTGGGATAGCTCATTTGGTAGAGCAATGGCACAGTAATCCAGAGGTTGCAGGTTTGAGTCCCGCTTTAGTAATTTTTACTTTGTTCTCTACAAGAATGTAATTGGTCCTAATCTCTCTCAACAGGCAGGGAATGTGCTGGACCCAGAGCTTACTCCAGCCAAGGATATGGCCAGCAATAGCCAGACACCAGTGAAGTTCAGAAAAAAGCTGTCAATGTGAGTCACCCATGGAGATACATGTACCCTCTGAAACCACACATAGGGGTTAGAGCCTAGACCATACCAGGGCCTAATTTCATAGAGCTATTCAGTAGAAAAGTTTGCTTAGCAAATTTATATGCTAAGTAACATTTAGCTGAGAACCTGCCAGAAGCAGTATACCTTATAGGTGACAATTTGGCTGGTAATCTGTTTTTGCTAAGTGTAACCTGGAAAAATAGTTCACCAGAGTAACAACAAAACAATGACAGGGATAGCTACAGTGAGAGAGGAACAAAGATCTAATGATAGGGTCGCAAATTTTCCTTAAATAGATTGGGACAAGTAAATAATATTTCTTTCTTAAAAAAAAAAAACTGAACTGCGAATTTATTAAGATTTCTTGAATTAGTAAACTCGCAGTTTTTTTCAACATCTTGAAAAACGTTTTTCGTTTCAATCTTAAGATGCGCTTGCTCATCGGAGAAATGTAATTTTACTTTGCTACCGTATTTCTTTACATTATAATCTTTATAATTACTAAAATCGTATAAATCTTTATCTTTTTCCATATCTTTATATATGTTTTCAGTTTTTATCTCAAGAATCAAACTGTCTGTATCTGTGTAAAGTAATTTTACATTGCTACCGTATTTCTTTTTTAAATGATTGTAATACAAATTATACATGTGGATTTTAGCTAATTCTAAAATAGTCATTCCTACATAGATCGGTTTATTAAGTACTAATTTTGTTTTAAATGTGTGAATCGCAGCCAAGTTTAAATTTTCAAAAATCTTATGCTCGGCAAAAGTCGGCTTTGCTATTTTTCTAAGCATAAGTTCTTCGTCTTTTTTATCGTTTAAACGATAACGATCTATGTTAATGCGATTTCGTACATTTTCCATTGTTTTTCCAAAAACTTAATTATTCATCAGTTTGTACAAGTTTTTCTCAAAATCAGATGTTGCATTTTTTCTTAATCGAGTGTTTAAATCATCCATGGCGATTCATCAAATTCTAAAACCCGATGAATTTTAGTTAGTTTCATACCGAGTTGTAAATACTCTTATAACGCTCTATAATGAAGTACGTATTTCGTTTTGTTACCCAAATTGCAAACTAATTTTTCAACGTTTGGAGTAGGTTTGTCTTTCTTCAACTCTTGTTGATACGACGACAACCACTCTTTTGGAATGTTTAATTTCTCTGGCGCGAGAGGAAAATCATTGTGATCATCGTGTAATTCTTTAACATATTCTAAATCAACTTCTAAAATGCATCCTTTTCCATTTTTTAAACCTTGTTTTTCTAGTAGTTCAATTTCACCAAGAGTCAACCATTTAAAATTACCAGTTGGCAAAGGTTGACTCATCGCATGACCGTACAAATTATTCGCGTCTAAATACACGATGTAACTCGTTGGTTTTGATGGATCGTAACCCTCGCATTTTGGATTATTTGCTTTAGAGTATCTATTACTCACCATAACTATTCCTCCTCTCATATCTTTTTCTATAAATAAATACATGTCTATATCCGTTAACAACTCTAAACGAACTTTTGAATGTTTTAACAAAGCGTCCCAACTTAAACCCGGACTCGTATAATAATTAGCGGGATCTAAACCGTAATGTTTAATGCAACTAGTGCGAAAATTTTCAAAAACCTCCGCTAATAGCAAAGTATCTGTACGCACGTACAAATCGTGATAATCACCAAGAGTTTTACATCCAAATGTATTCCAAACCTCTGTTGCATGATCGTGTTCTTCTTGAGTAATATGTTGCTTGTTTAAACTGCTATAAAAAATTTCTTTTGAAGGAAGTTCTGTTTCATCAAAACGTTCAAAACTATCCATGTATTCGTTAAGGATAAATACCCTTTTGTTTTAAAAGTTTTAATTTCTTGTAATCGGACTCGTGTAATTCTAGAATAGGAAAAGAATTACACGATTTAACGATTTCATCTAGCGAAGAAGGTAAAAATTTAAAACTTTCTAAAAATCGTAATTGATCGATTGAAAAAGAAATGTACTTTTCTATATTATTCGCGATACATGATATTCTTCCATTAGTAAAACTCACGCCTTGCATAATGAGATGTGAGTCGTAACCTCGTAAATTATGTATTAAAACTGGGATAGGTGTTTTATTTGGTTCTATTTTTAGTTTTAAATTACATTTGCTGTGTGCTGTACCTCGATATTTTCCAGTAATGTGACAATGATCTCGCACTTTGCTATATCCATTTTTTAATTTTCGTACTCGCTCGTCGCGTTCTTTCTGACGATATAATTTATTTTCAAATTCCATTTTACAACCCCAACAATGACATTTTCCACCGGCTAAATAATATTTTTCGTCGCTAATGTGAAAATTATTTTTTCAACCGCAAATCCAACATTATTTCACATTTTGAAATCTTTTCATCTTTTTCAGTCATTATTATTTTTTGAGACTTTAAATATCTCGTTTATTTTTTTTACTTCTTCCCCCAGTTTTATTAAATAGTGTTTAACTGCATCTTCACCCCTATAGGTAAACGATGAAAACATTTTACCGTCGCATCCAACAATCAAGTACGAATAACCACATGGAATGTGATTGTGTATCGCTTTCGTTTTGTCACCTAGATTTTTATCCGTTGGAACTATTAATGCTTCAAAATCAGAGTATATAACAAAAGGAGCTTTCATCATCTTGTCATAATTTTTAAATTTTAGTACGTCGTTTTTATCCTTTGTCGGTAACACGTAACGTACCGCTCTACCATCCACACCTCTACACTCTTTCATATGATCTAAAAGTAAATCTTCTTTAGTGAAACTATACAAGCAACGATCGCAAAAGTGTTTTTTAGCTTTATGCTTTGTTTGATCAAAAAGTAATTTATTAAAATCCTTGATATAAACGTAATGAGATCTCGTTCCTTCTTCTTTTTCTTCTTGGATCAATAATAATTTTATACGTTCTTTCTTCCAATCTCCATCATGAAAATAGTAAGGTACGATTGAATTGCCTTCCAAACCATAAACGTTTATCGCCAAGTCATTTTGTTTTTCGACTCGCTTAATCTGACTGATTGGCGTAGGGGTATCGATTCCATCAAAATTTAACCCGTCCTCTGTCGGGTACTTACTCGTTCTTTGAGGATCTTTTAAAGTTGGAAAACGATGAGCGCGCAACGCCCATCGCAAACAATCGTCGTCTTTAGGCCTTTTCACACGAGGGAAATAAACAGGGGGGTCCATGGTCCTTAGAACACAACGCTGTCAAATACACTTCGTGTGAAATGTACCTCTGCTCTGCACAAACAAAGGTCCCTAGTCTTTTCCTGACCACGGTCGAGAACAGCAACAAAAAAACACACCGTTGTGAAAGTTCACCACGATAGGCCGTGTGAATGAACAAACCGCACAGAGACCAAGGACCATTGTTTCGCGAGAGCTACCACGCATGCGCGCAAGAAGAAAATTTCCCAGGATGCCTTTAAATCAAGATGGCGACGCCAGAACAGTTAACGATGATGCTTTTGTTGCTAAGTTTAATGTGTAGAAAAATATGAACGACTTCCTGCCCCGTCCACTTTTGTCATTCTTTTTCTTCACCTCTCGATATTTTCTTTTTTAAGTAATTCCACTTGTCGTGGCACTTTTCAGCCGAGTGTGTCATTCCCATTTCCCCCGCCACGTCTTTCCATACTGGTTGTGGACGAGACCATCCAGCTTTTTTTGGACTTCAGTGGAGCCTACCACCGTAATCAGCTGGATGGTCTCGTCGTACGTCCATGTGCTCCGCTTTTTTTTTTTTTTCTTCGATGAAGTTTTGGACATTTGCTCAAAAATTACCGATTCTATATCGTTTTTCGCCATGTTTTGCACTGAGCTGTGAGAGTGGTACTGGTAGAGATAGCTAGAGAGGACGGACGCTAACAATAATCATACAATACAATAGCGCGGGAAAATGAATGGTAATCAATACATGCAATAACGATTCCACGCTAGCTGTGCGGATACCAGTTAACTGCACGATAAACAATGTTGACCTTTGACACCCCCAAAAGACGAAGGCTATGAGACACGGGACGTTGGTTTCTTCGCCGTGTGAAAGGTCGTATCCGAGTTTGACCAACGTCCGTGGTCAAGACAACTGGCGCCTAAAGCCAAGGACCCTAGTTTGCGTTTGTCGTGTGAAAAGGCCTTTTGTTTTGTACGTTAATACAGGTTTTTTTATTTTTTATGTAAACGGGTAGCTCAATATAGGAACCACCTCTCAAAGGCCTATACTTTGAAATTCTGAGATCTAAAATCCACCCAGAACCAGCGGTAGTGACGTCTTCAATCGCTCTTTCTATTATAGCAAAACCAGTAGCTAATTCAGCTTCAATATTATTCATATTCAATAAAACTGTGGATTCACGCGGGTGAAAATCAAACCATCGTCATTGTGTTTATAAAAATCTACCGATATGTATATCATAAACGTAAACGCCCCAAATTCTTGTAAATCTAAAGTCAACTTTTCGATTATCGACGCTTTAGCACCATTTAAAAATTATTTTATGTCGTTTTCTCTTTTATGACTAAACGGTACGGTCATCGTTCGCGTTCGTAAAAATCTTCCGCCATCAATCGGTGGTTCATGAAATTCTAAATCACCTCTACGCCATCGTTTGACGATATTATACAAATGTTTTCGCAAAGGTCTGTGTCCTACTACCGGAATACCTTCTGCTTCTATAACAGCCTCAAGTTGACTCTTTGTTAATTTTGTTAATGGCTTACTTTTTATATATTTTTTATAGTATTTTTTTACAACAAAATACCACGACCGTTTATCGATTTTACCCTTTTCGGTTCTCTAGTAATAACAACGGTCTAATATTATTCACGCGCGCAAATTCTTTCAATTCTCGCAAATGACCATTTCGATAAATATCTTCTTCTTTCCATCCTCTCTTTCACTATACTACTAGATAATATATATATATATATATATATATATGTATTTTTTTTAATTTTTTTTTTTATGATATTTTTTTGGAGGATGTTTTTTGAGAGTTTAAAAATTTAGCTTTCTTCGTCTTGTAATAAACTTTCGTTTTGTAATAAACTTTCGTATTTAATATAAGCGGAAATTTTTCCTAAACTACCTACCGACGTAGCAATTTTTAACGGAAAGTTTTTAACATGAGGAGCGTAAAATTGTACTTGTTTTTCCAAAGAGGAAATTTTTAATAAAATGCTAAATAAAGTCACAGCAAACGTAGCGAAATAAGTCGGCTCAACATTTTTGTCTATATGACCAAATTCTAAAGCTACGCTGTAAAGAGTATCGTTATCGCTAAAAAAAACTAATGTAATCTAAATTGTACATTTTTATGTAAATTTTCGTGCTAAGTGACATTTTTTTAATTTTAAAAAAATCGCTACTTTCTACAACATGTGGATATTTATAAATATCAACTTCATCGTCATCCGGTAAACCAATTAATTTCATACTAACCGACTTATTAATGATCACGCTGTCAATTTCTCGTTTCTTTTCACCGCACGTTCCAACTATGCAAGTTTCGATATAAATTCGATCGTTTTTAACATAAATAATTAACGATACTTTGCGTTTTATATTACGAGTCATTCTTTGTAAATGTTTTAAATTGACCATAAATTCAATAGGTTTATGACATTTAAATTCAAAAAAAAATTCTCGATTTAATACTATATCAATTAATATTCTTTCCGTTCGATCTATCGCGCGATGATGAAATCCGTTTTCGTCTACTTTAAAATGAGCCTTCGTCTGAATGGCTGCTAAAATGTCGATTAAAATTGTAAACGTATAACCCACTTTAATTTTAAAATAAAAATCATAGTCGTCGTCGTCTTTATGTGCGGCTACATCTTGATCATAATCTTAACATTTTAAATCGTTTAGCAAAATAGGCTGTATAGGCCGTATAGACGGTCCTTTAAAAACTGGTGTTATCATTTCATATTCTTTCACTTTTGATTCCATACTCTCTTCTCATTAATCAACTAGATAACATTTTTTTAATATTTTTTTTTAAACTTTTTTTTCAGCGATATTTTTTTTCTCTTACCAAAAAATCTTTTTTACAAATCTAAAGGTCAAGCAAAGGTCAACTAACCTCCTACACATATACACAACCACCGTCAAAATCAACAACGCAATCACATCTAAATATTTAAATTTCTCAAAAATATATCTATTTTTGAAAAAAAATTCTATACTGCGCCAGGAACCCCATTCTCTATACTACTCCGGGTCAGTCGAGTGGCATTGTAGTCTAGTGGTTTGAACTACAAAATTAATTCTGAAGCAAAGCGTTTCTATATAATAGTAATTCACGGTTATGGATGATTTTTTAAAGGAAAATAAAGTCAACATTTATTTTTTAGTATACAAATGTATTGCAGGAATCGCAATCTGGCAAGCTGTTCCGTTAAGTAAACACAAGCTAGGGAAAGTCTGGTACCTTTGTGCCATACATATTCATTGTTAACTGTATAGTTATTGGATTTCTCTAAGGTTACCGGTACTATACTGTCCCAATATCATAATGTGGTACAGCAACAGACAATTAGACTTTCAAATGAAACTTGTAAAATGCTTATTTACATGAGCCAAATTTTAAACCTTAATACCTGTATGAGAGGGCATCTATAAACGTTCATACTGTCTTAGGCTATGCCCTGCAAAACCTTAGGTGTTAAAATAACACTAGTGATGTCAACTATATTCTTCCATGGTGTTTATATTGTGCGAGTTGCCTAATATAAACACCAATGGTGTAGTTTTTAACACCACAGTTTTTGTAGTGTGATTGTTGATTATTGTACTATTGTATTATAAGGATTTTGTGGAACTTATAACTTTTTAAATTAAATTAGACAAAAAGAGTAGTTGTAATTTAGAATCTTTCAACTCTGCTAACTTAATATGAGTTAATAATAATAATGGTTTATAGGCTATAATATTGTTACGAATCTTACCCTTTGATTTTGATAAATATTAGCGCCCTCTATTTCACTTCTTCCACTTCCAATATTTTACTTACGACGCAATTTCTTGTCTTCTAATTCCCAGGGATTATTTCCCCGGACCCTCGATTGTCCGCTATGAATATGCAATCCTTACAAGGACGCTACTTTTGCTCATGCATATCCAGCGCCAACGCAATGCATAATGCAACACCAGCAAGAGCCTTGTGGGCGTGCCACACCCTCCGGCCACGTGGCTTGGAGCCATTTTTGCCTACTTTCCTCAGAGCCCGCCCAACACGCCGAACACGGTTCGTGGGTGTAGCACGGCCAAACAGTCACCGTGACTGACCCGCTCCGTCATAGGCCTTGGTCCGTGTGCCATGCTCCCATGCGCAACCGCTGCTCCCCTCATGCAATAGCTTATTAGCACCCACCCCAGTATCGTCCCCTAGAACACGCCCTCCTTTCTGAGTTGTCACTCGCTTTACTTTCGTCAAATACCTTTCCTTATATAGAACAAGGACCTGTTGTATAACCTGATTTTGCGCACGTTTCTACCATTAGACGCGGAAGGCAAGCTTCTCATTGGCTAAGACACTGCATTGGAACGTGTGTGACCACCGGGTGGTTATCGACATGCTTCAATGAACACCACACACAGACCTTGCGTTAGATAACTGCGTGCACAGAATCGAACCCTATGGGCAGATGTACAGCATTGTTTCAGATTCTTGAGTGTCAAAACTGGCCTCTTACCCCAACACTAATGTCTTCACTATGCGGCCCTGATTTTAAGGATGCATGCCCTACTATTATAGTGACCAAATTCATGCGCCAAGCTGTTTATCATTATGTATGATGCCCTCAATTGTTTCTGAAAAACAAATATTTGAGGTCCATACATTGGAAAATGGTCTAAAATCATGATCTGGTGTCCTTGACTTCTAACCTATTTTGGATACACTTGGCCCTGGAAAAGTGGTCCTATTATAATTTGATTCCAAGCCGGACCCGTGCGTCAGCATTTTTAGTTTTCCCATTTCTTTTTTATTGCTACAGTAATGAAGCGAAGTCTAATTACAGCCAAAATTGCTGGATCGATTGAAATTCTGCCGTGCTGTGTTTGAAACGACTTTTTCACATAGGGGTAGCTTATGAACATTTACCCGATTTGTGTGGCCTCTCTTAGCCCCCATACTTTCTTTATGGAAAATTTGGTCTGGTTCCAATAACTGCTTATACATGTATCACGTAAAAACAAATACAAAAAAATACAAAAAAGCGCGTCACTGCACCGATTTTGAAGCCGACCTATGACCAGAAACCGGAGACTTTTTTGGCCTTATGAAGCACAACTCAAAATTATTAAGTATAAGTTTGTGTTTGAGTGTACTTTGAAAGGATATAATTTCCAATTTCCGTTTTCATTAATTAAAACAAAAGTCTTGATTTTAAAGTTATTATTTTGTGGGAAAATGTATGGTTTATGTTAATTAATTGATACATGTTCTTGTATTCCTTTTGTCTTTTATATTTAGGTATATTGACATATAATTATATTGTAGGCCCCTCTATACAAGTTCCTCAAAGAAAGCAATTAAATAACTAATGAGGCTATCCTGAAAAAACGAACATATAAAAACAAAAGAGAAAACTAAGAAACAAGAAGATACGTGGAACCGTGAAAATCCCCAGTACATGCAGTTTTATATACTGTTATGAATCTTGCCCTTTGATTTTGACAAATATTACCGCCCTCTTTTTCACTCCTTTCACTATTAAATTTTTTGCTTACGATGCAATTTCTAGCAGTCTAAGTCCCAGGGTTTGTTTCCCCGGACCCTCGATTATCCACTATGAATATAAAATCCTTACAAGGACGCTGCTTTTGATCATGCATATCCAGCGCCAACACAATGCGTAATGCAACACCAGACTATAGCCTAATTTCCTCAGAGTCCACCCTGCACACCGAACACGGTTCGTGGGTGTAGCACGGCCAAACAGTCACCGTGACTGACCTGCTTCATCATAGGCCTTGGTCCGTGTGCCGTGCTCCCATGCGCAACCGCTGCTCTCATCATGCAACAGCTTAGTATCCACATTAAGCATTACCCCTAGAACACACCCTCCTTTCTAAGTTGTCACTCACTTTACTTTCGTCAAATACCTTTCCTTATAGGGAACAAGGACCTATTGTATAACCTGATTTTACACACACTTCTACCCTTAGACGCGGAAAGCAAGCTTCTCATTGGCTAAGACGCTAAACTAGGCTAATGTTTTATTCATTCCTAGGCCCCAGATTTCTATATAGACCCAGATATTTCCTGATCTCGGGGAAAGTGCAGTTCCAAATGATATATGCGCGATTCGATCCGATCCGATCCGATCCATGACAGTGCGATAATTATACCGAACTATGACAGTACAGTGCCTCGTTCGTTGAACCAATGGTGCAGTGCGATTAGAGAGAATGATAATAAACCAACTCCATTTCATATGACCATTGGTTCGCCTAGCTAGTGCGGTCTGATACACACTAAGGCCCCGTTCAGACATCCCGCAGAAGTGGTCCCCGTCGTCGAGACTGACCAGCCGTCCGTCTCTCAGTGTAGCAGTGCCCGTACCGTATACCGAGTGACAAGCTGCATGAACGAATGATGGTCCTACTACTGTATCCGATCCCTTTGTAGTTGGTACTCGTACACACCATTCGGAACTCGTATATGTAAAGTCTAATTATTGAACTACGCTACCACTCTTTTTATACATGTCATTAGTGCCTTTTATTATTGTTGATTAGAGAGAATGATAATAAACCAACTCCATGTCATATTGTTTGTGTCTGCTCTTATTATTTTGTTGACCCACAATAGCGGGAATGCAACAATACTATTCTGCTTGTATAGCTTCCGTTTTTTTTTTTTTTATTAAATGAGGCGAATGATAACTTATCGTATAGAAACACACTTATTCATAGAGTAAAGTTTGCAAGGAAATGTCTCATTGTTTACTGTAATTTTTAACCATGCTAACAGAAAAATAGTTAAAAGTTCCCTTAAGAGTTATGACTGTTACAACCATGGCATTTGTAACAGTGTAAAGTCTTGCATCGATCTGAAAACGTGTATTCAGCCAAATAATCTTGATTTTATCATTAAGTTAACTAAACCATTTTATAGCATTATTTTCTATCGTAATGTATGCAAGCCAGTACTTTTTTCAGTAGTATTTTATTTTGTTTCCAATATTTATTATGTTTGTAAATTTATAAGTGTTATATTTGTATGTTTATATTGCCTCCCCATTTTGGAGGTTTTATTTTGAATAAATAAATAAATAAATAAATAAATAAATAAAAACGCTTTTCCCACCAAGGGAAGCAGGGTATCCGCCATAGTTTACTCACAGTGCGTCTGTTCAACCATGGTTAAACTCAGCGGTGACACGTACACAGAATGGTACTTCGCATGACCCTTGGGTTACATTCAAGGACGAGTGTAATGATGTTGAAAACTGAGAATATTTTAAAGATATTTCTCGTTTATAATCTCATAAAGGTATACTACATGTTTTTTCAAAAGCTGTGAATATAGGTCCTATTATGTGGTGTTTTTTAGGGCAACCGGGTGCACCCCTGATTTCTTGTTTCATTTCAATAGGCCTATTATTTGTGCATAATTTGTGTCATTCAATTAAACCAGTGTCATTTTTCCTGTGATAAATCCTGCAAGGGTCAAAGCGTGAGTCCAGTAACAACCATTTTACATAGCCTATATAGGCCTTCCACAGGTACAGAAACGATTATCATTTTATCAATAAATATGGAATCAATTAATCACAATGACTCAATCTTGAAGAAAATAGTGCAGCAGATAAATGAAGAGGGCGTCAAATTTGTTCGGTTCGAGTTTGGAGACATGAGCGGTATTTCCCGCTGTAGAGTTGTACCGGGGGTACCTTCGAGACACATGTGGGAGAAGTTGCACAACGGAATACATGTCGCACACAGTCACTTAGTAATGGACACGGCCTGCAGACCACCCCAGGCTCTGGTTTTACAGCTGAAACCGGTTGGGGAAACATGTCATTATTACCGGACCTGAGTACTTTCCGCACCGTGCCTTGGTGCCAGAATACGGCCCTGGTGTTGACGGAGCCAAACTTCTGAGGCAATGCCAGGAACCCGTACGCAGTCACAGAGCTACACACAACCCCACAGAACCACACCACAGCAGGTCAGTCATCAGGGATGATGGCGTCAACACTCTGGAATGTTGAGCACATGGTAACCCTAGCATTGACAGCAGCCATCCCGACGGCATTCATCAACCAACACCCTCTGGTAGATAATGTCCTGGCTGGTTGCTTGACCCTACACGGACACTGGGGAATGGAATCCATATTCGCTGACTACATCCCCGGCAAGACCCTCCCTAAGGTCGCCCACACCTGCCTCTTCGGAGTCTCCGCCCTGACCTTTGCCGGCCTCTGCTACTTCAACTACAACGACGTCGGAATCACCAAGGCAATCATGATGCTCTGGTCCTAAGAAACCCTCGTGAAATATAACAAGGGCGTCGCCGGGTGGGATTCTGGAGGGTTTACTGAGAACACCAGTTATAGGACCATAACAGCAAGCGTAACGATTTTGTTTAATTTTTTGTTTGGATTTTCCACTTCAAAGCATGACATCTTGTTCACGGTAAAACCTAGTATGCCCAATTCATATGATTTTTCCTCAAGGATGTGATTGTAAGTTTGTGCTGGGACAGTTAACCCGTTAACTGATCGAAACTGCATTAACCGTTTAGCAAATTTGCTAACCGGCTAACCGAAACCAACATTTATAAAAAAGAAAAATAATAATTTCTTTTTTGCCGCTTTGGTTATTAAACAATCATTGCGGGAAGTTTATTGATGCTTTTTGATTGGTTGAAATCCACTTCGCGCGTCACACACAGCTTGGTGAACAGCTGGCAACATAAGCACTGTTCTGATTTTGATAAGCCAGTCTATACCATCCACTAGTACACCCCTCCCCCCCCCCCACGTGATTACGTTTTGTCCAGTCAGATTGTCTAATCTGTCTTGGGCATTTATGAATTGTCTATAACACAGTTGATGAACCATTACTCTTGGCAATACCTGTGATTTATTTGACTATTCCTTCCATGTATCCACTCTTTGAATGCTTGCTTATTCTGTCGTGGAGTGTCGTGGCCGAGCGGCCTAGCTTACCGGACTTGTGTCACTTGTGTCATTGAGCAAGACACTTAACCATAATTGCTTCTCTCCACCCAGGGGTTAAATGGGTACCTGTGAAGGCAGAGTTGGTTGATTAGCCCTATATGCGCTGTAATGGCAGCAATTGAGCTGTATACTCCCCAGGGAGCTGAGATGGTTTCAGGAATGATTTATGAGCCTTTCGAGCAGGGGTAATAATATGCGACTTGAGCACCACTCAGTTGGTGGATACGTGCGCTATATAAGTCCACACATTATTATTATTACTTTTAAGCCGATTTGTAAGAGTTTTGGCTAAAATTTTATAGTCAACGCATAATAAGCTAATGGGTCGCCAGTTTTTTAAATCGAATTTACTACCAACATTTTTATAAATAAGTCGAATGAGGGCGGTGTTCATGGAATGACCTAGATGACCCATTTTAAGGCTATAAGTTAAAACTTCGAAGAGATCTGTACCAATAACATCCCAATAGGTTTGGTAAAATTCAACAGTGAGACCGTCAATGCCGGGGGACTTATTTTTGTTCATTTGGAACAGCGCATTTTTAAAATCACTTAGTGTAAAATCGTTCTCAGAATTTTCAAAAATATCGGAAGGAATAAAATTAGAGTCATAGAATTTAGGATATTTTCATACTGGAAGTACAAATCTCCTCAGAACTGTATAATTTACTGTAAAACTCATTAACAACAGTCAACATGGTTTCACTTCGGTTAACATAAATTCCCATCGGGCGTCATTAATTTGTCCATTTTATTGTTTTGAATTTGTTGTTTTTCCAAATTGAGGAAGTATTTGGAAGCTTTTCGCCTTCTGTTTTTATTGTATTTCTAACCCTTATTTTAGATTTCTCCAAATCATTTATTTCATAGTTTTTAATGGCTTCTTCGACTTTTTAATATCGTATAAATTAGCATCTTTCTGATTGTTGGTAAGATCTTTATATTGTTTCTGAAGATGAAAAGTTTCTTTTAGAATTCCACGATTTTTCTTTACAGTAATCCTGAATTATTTCTTTTATTCTGAATTTCCATTTCCCACCAGTCAATTAAAGAAAGGTATTTGTTTTCTGCGTCTTCCAAAAATTCCAAAACGTCTCAATTCGAAAAAAACAATCATCATCCTTTAATATCCCATTATTACAGATCCACCGTCCTTGGCCATGGGAAATATGACAATCGTGCAATTTTAACAAAAGGAGTTGATGGTCTGATAGACCGTGCACTTTGCAGGAGATATCGTGAATATTATTCAGAACATTTGAGGAAACAAAAAGTAATCAATTCTGCTGGACTTTAGTTGGTTTGTGAAAGTGGGTATAACCAGGATCTTCAGGGAGAACAGTTCTATAGACGTCAACGAGATCTTTTTCATTAATAACGTTATTCAAAATAATTTTACTTGTGTCTTTAGAATGATAATTATCCAAAGCACAATTAAAATCCTCCAATTATCCAATTTTCAAATCCAGATATACGGTCTGTCAAACCATCAAAAAAGAAAGTTCTTTCACGGAGGTCGTTTGGAGCATAAACCGAAGCTAAAGTAAAAACGTTATCATCCCAATTAAATTCACCTTTAACCCAGCTTCCTTCATCATCCTCTCAATATTACATAAATCAGTGTTGATTTTTGTGGAAATTAGTATGGCTACCCCTTGAATGGCGATTCCCATGACTAAAATATATTTTCCTTCCCATTGTCTGCTCCAAAGGACCTCATCATCGCTATCACTATGAGTTTCTTGCATCAGTATTATATTAAAATCACAACTTTTCAAATAATCGAAAATGACGTTTCTTTTGTAATTATTTCTTAAGCCATTAACGTTAACAGATACCACCGTATGCAGTAAACTCATAATGAGTGTGATGTGTAATAACATCATACCTGTGATTATTAATTATTCTTTTGTCCCCACCCCTTCCTCTGTTGCTGGATGTTTGGTTTCTTTCTGGTATTGGCTGTGACGAACTCCTTGGTTGTGATGTGTTTGAAGCGTGTGGTCTCTCTGGCGTCGTTTGGGATAGGTTTCGGTTTTGAAGCGTGATCTCCCCAGTCCCTCGTTTCCGTCTAAATCGTTGAACCCCTCGTCGAGTGTATGGAACCCATTCACCGTCATCGTCATCGTTATCGTCTGTGTGGTCCGAAGGCATATCCTCGATCTCAGAGTGAGGCGGGTCTTCCGTTTCAGTGGGAGGCGCGTCCTCGATATCCATGACTGTCGCCTCGTCATCGTTTTCGTCTTCCCTCGCCTGCTTTCTGCTATGGACGTCACCTTCTTCGCGTTCTTTTCTTTTCGAGTTTTCGCAACATGTTCGTCCCAGAATCCGGTCTTGACTTTTTCTTTATGATGTGACTGCTTGTCTACAACCTTGTATGACTTTGATGTTTTCCTCGACTCTCTGGTTTTCTTGGATGTGCCGTCTTTTGTTGTGTGGGTGTTTTCCGGGGTTGGCTTGTGGGTTTGCTTTGTTTCTCTGTTTCTCGTACTTTTCGTTCATCTGCGGTGCGTATTTCTTCCGGGGTCGGTTTCTTGTGTGTTTCTGCCGTTCGCGCTTGGCTTTCTTTTTCCGTCGTTTTCTTTTGGTTTTGGGGTTTTCTTCTTGTTCATCTTCTTCTTCGTCGATGGTATTATCCTTGTTGTCTTCGTCTTCTGCCGTTGGTTGTTGTATTTCCCCTTCTTCCATTTCTCCAGAGTCGGCGTCTTCTTCGTGTTTCCTGTCATGCCAAACTGCGCGATGTTCGAGGCTTCCTAAACGAAAACACCTACCCCGTGCTGGACAGTCGTAGGCGAGGTGGTCGGTCTGTTCGCAGATCTTGGAAGTTTTCACTTGTCCCCTGTAGCGTACCGGAAGGGTGAATCCGCCTACTCTTAGGAAGCTCGGGATGGTTTTTTTCAGGTTTTTAATCATACAGCTCCTGACTCCTGTTTCTACTAACCTATCAAAATCATGGAATTGCCTTCTAATGTTGGCTACTGTTCCGTAGACGGAGAGGGTGTTCGTCACGACCTGATCTGACATCTCATAGGGGCACTTGACGTATACAACTACGGAGTTAGAAACGTTGGTTCTTTCGCATTGTATCTGTTCCATTGTCAAAGGTGACGTTATACCACTTGTTCCCGATCTCTGCTATGCACTTTATTGTGTCCACTGCCTCCAGTTCGTATTCAACAGCTTTGTAAACCTCTTCAGGCGTGACGGCTTTTTCTAATTGCCGGATGCAGAATCTTACTGTGTTGGGTCTATTGAGTACCCCGCGTTGAGCCATAGTCCAATATGGCGTCGCCCTTCTATCTTGTTGTGTTTTTGGAATCGAAGGCCAAAAGGGCCTTAAAATGATGAACTTCACTCCAGAAAAAAGGCCTTGTGATGCTACAAATCACCAAAGAAGAGATGCTGGACTTTAGTTTGCCCACCGATGTACGAAAAAAGGAAAAAGCAAGTAAGAACGGGAGCGAGAGTATAACACGTCTTGCGCCGTCGAACGCTATTATTATTATTATTATTATTATTATTATTATTATTATTATTATTATTATTATTATTATTATTATTATTATTATTATTATTATTATTATTATTATTATTATTATTATTATTATTATTATTATTATTATTATTATTATTATTACTATTATTATTATTATTATTATTATTATTATTATTATTATTATTATTATTATTATTATTATTATTATTATTATTATTATTATTATTATTATTATTATTATTATTATTATTATTATTATTATTATTATTATTATTATTATTATTATTATTATTATTATTATTATTATTATTATTATTATTATTATTATTATTATTATTATTATTATTATTATTATTATTATTATTATTATTATTATTATTATTATTATTATTATTATTATTATTATTATTATTATTATTATTATTATTATTATTATTATTATTATTTCGCGTTAGCACAGCATGAAAAGAAAGATCTTGTTTTCCTTTCTGCCGGTTACACCTCGAGTCAAGCTACGTCCCGTAGCCTTAGATCTCGAGTGTCTTTCGCAGAATCCTTCCTGTCCCTAAGAGTGGTGCCGCCTGTAGTAATTCTACTCTAACAGATGTTCCTATCTCCTTGAGATGTTTCTCCAACGCCTTCGGGATTGTACCCAGTGCTCCCACTACCACAGGAATAACCTTGACCTTGACTTGCCACAGCTTGCGGAGTTCTCTCGCTAAATCCTGGTATTTCTGTACTTTCTCCTTCTCCTTCGAAGCTACTCTACTATCACCCGGCACAGCTATATCAATAAGATGACACATCTTTGCATGCTTATCCAAGACAACAACATCCGGCCGTCTATGTTGTATAACATGATCTGTCTGGATGTTGAAGTCCCAGAGAATCTTGACATGATCCGTTTCTTCAACCTTTTCCGGCACATGGTCGTACCACTTCGATTGCACCTTGACTCCGTACTTCTTACACAGATCCCAATGGATCACTTTGGCCAACTTGTCGTGTCTGCCTTTGTACTCTGTCTGAGCATGCACTCTGCATTCGCTGACAATGTGAAATACAGTCTCCTCCGCCGCATTGCACATTCTGCACATAGAAGAGACATCTGACTTCTCGATCCTTGCCTTCATCACATTCGTCGGCAGAGACTGGTCTTGCGCTGCAGTAATCAGACCTCAGTTTCTTCTTTAGCTCTCCTCTCCTCAACCATTCCCAAGTCTTGCTACTTGCCACTTCTTTGGTACATCTCGGGAATCGGCCGTGAAGTGGTTTTTCCTGCCAATCTCGTGTTCTTTCTTTTCTTTGATTCTTGTACTCCTTTGGACCTAATTCGTCTGCCTTCATGTATTTCTGCGCAACCTTCAACAACTTTTCCCGAGTACTACTTACATGACACTGCAAGCTCCTTCTCGATGTTAACACTGTCTGATACACTAAGTAACCCTCTTTCCGCCCTCTGACCTCGGTAGATAGAGTCTGCTGACATTCGACCGTGGATGTAACATACCGTATATCGTCATCACTTTCCTCGTTTTCCTGTCAGCAACATCTAGATCTGCCTTAGTCCACTCGACAATTCCCGCACTGTATCTCATTAGTGACACAGCCCAAGTGTTGATCGCCTTTATCATATTCCCTCCATTCAGCTTGGACTTCAAACACTTCTTCACTCGTCTTATATACTCTTTCTTAAGTCTCTCTTTCGATTCCTCGTGCAGTACATGATCTGCTTCAAGCACCTCAAGATACTTATAACTTTCTTCTTTACCCAACGCCCTCAATTGTGTGCCATCTGGTAAAGCAATTCCATCCCGAATGTACCCTTTTACCCCTCTTCATGGTCATCGCAGCACATTTCTCCAGACCAAACTTCATGCCGATGTCATCGCTGAAGATCCGTACAGTCTGCACCAAGGAATCAATCTCTTTCTCGTTCTTCGCAAACAACTTCAGGTCGTCCATGAAGAGAAGATGATTAATCTTGCATCCATCCTTCGTCATCTCGTATCCCGCACTAACCTTCCGCAAAATCATCGTCAAAGGAACAGCGCCAAAACAAACAACAGTGGAGACAGAGAATCACCCTGGAAAATACCTCGTCTGATGTTTACCTTACCAAGACATTCATCACTAGCCGTCAGATTTGTTCTCCATGTCTTCATGCTCTCACCTAGAAGACATTTCACCGCATCAGCTGCCCCTATCATATCCAAACATTCCATAATCCACGAGTGTGATACCATGTCGTATGCCTTCTTGTAATCTATCCATGCCATGGCCAGATTAGTTTTCCTGTTCCTACAGTCCTTTAGCACCGTCTTATCAATGATGAGTTGGTCTTTCGTTCCTCTTGCAACCTTTCTGCTCATCTGGAAATAACTGCTGATCTTCTATGTGGCTATACAGATCTTCTGCAATGATACCGGTCAGAAGTTTATACATCATGGGTAGACATGTAATAGGTCGATAGTTACTTGCAACGTTACCCTTCTTAATGTCCTTCATGATGAGAACCGTTCTTGCTTCAGTCATCCACGTCGGAACGTTGCCAAGCACTAAGCATTGTTGCAGCTGCTGGGCTATTCTTTCGTGAAGACTACTGAAGTTCTTTAGCCAGTATCCGTGCACTTGGTCTGGTCCCGGGGCTTTCCAATTCGGCACTTTCCTCAACTGTTTCTTCACCTTGCTCACATCAATCTGAAATCCCTGTTGTTGTACATTCTTTAACTCGTCTTTCACTTCTGCTTGTCTGTTATGATCACCAGGCTGATCCCAAAGGCCACCCCAAAAATTCGTTGCCTCTGCTGGCTCTGGGCCCACTTGTGAGTTGTCACATTTCCCGTCCATTTCTTTGAATAATTGACGTTGATTTGTTGACGTTGATTTGTACTGAATATTATTATTATTATTATTATTATTATTATTATTATTATTATTATTATTATTATTATTATTATTATTATTATTATTATTATTATTATTATTATTATTATTATTATTATTATTATTATTATTATTATTATTATTATTATTATTATTATTATTATTATTATTATTATTATTATTATTATTATTATTATTATTATTATTATTATTATTATTATTATTATTATTATTATTATTATTATTATTATTATTATTATTATTATTATTATTATTATTATTATTATTATTATTATTATTATTATTATTATTATTATTATTATTATTATTATTATTATTATTATTATTATTATTATTATTATTATTATTATTATTATTTATTATTATTATTAAGCCGGTAACATCCTACCCGCGTTATATTGCAAGGCAACAAATTAACCGTCTAATAAGTGAGATGGGTTACTCTCTTCTCTCAGCTCACGAACATGAGTTTTACGTTGTTGGTGCCGAGTCTAACAAACCACTACATCAAGGGAACCTACGATCATCTTTAGGCATATTTGCTGACAGTGACTTGTTGTTCGACTTTGCAGATTTTTTGTCAGGGGCAGGCGTAGACGTAGAGGCTATTGATACAGAGGTTTCTCCTGGCCAAGTTGAGATAACCTACAAACCAGCGTTTGGAGTCCGTGCTGCTGATAATGCACATATCTACCGTACAGCTATCAAGGAGATAGCGCAAAAACGGGGCTACATCGCATCGTTCATGTCCAAACCATGGCCTGATCTGAGCGGTAGCTCTGCCCACTTTAATCATTCCCTGTGGGATACTGAGGGCAAGAAAAGTCTGATGTCTGAATCCTCTAATGAACTCAGGCATCTCTGAGCTTGCACAACACTGGATAGCTGGTATCATTGCCCATGCACCAGCTATTATAGTCTGCTTATGGCACCACTAATTGCCAGAAACGCTTCCAACATCACAGTTTTGCGCCAACTAACGCAACATGGGGGATAGACAACAGGAGTTGTGCCTTGAGACTTGTAAGACAAGGTGAAGATGGAGCATACCTGGAGAATCGCATGGGAGCCAGTGCAAGCAATCCTTATCTTACTCTAGCCGCCACAGTAGCGGCTGGAATCGACGGCATTACACAAAAACTACCACTGCCCACTATATAGTTACCGGTGACGCCTACATCAAGGACAATATACCACCGTGTACCCAGGATCTTCCTGCTAACCTCCAAGGTGCTGTGGAAGCCTTCCAAGAAGACAGTGTGCTCAGAGAGGCATTCGGGGAGGAGTTTTGTCAGGCTTTTCTAACCATCAAGCGGTATGAGATTGAACAAAAGAATAAGGCTCAAGCTAGCGGGGACACAGAATGGGAGTATAGAAACTACTTTGCAGTGATATAGTCCTATAGTATTAAAGTAAAAATATCATTTACATGGAAGCACAAACATTATCTTTTAGACATTTAACCCTTTCGATCCCATGGGCTCTAAAAAGAGCCTTTGTTGTGATACACTTCGATCCCGTGGGCTCTAAAAGGTGCCGGGAATCGGCATGCCCTTAACGACCACGGCTACTTAATTCACCACATGAAAATGCTTGAGTGGTTTTTATGTTTGGCGCCCTCTATTAACAGGAATGAAGTATGTAAAAGTTCATAAAAGAATGCGCGTCACTCCTGCTAGCGTCCACTCGCGGTTTTTCCTGCAAGCATCCACTCGCTTTACACAACGGTCAGTTTTTAGTTGCAATCATGATGGAAACGGACATAAATGATGGCATTTTGGCTGAGATTTTGGCAGACAGTGGCTCAGAATCAGATGACGAAGTAACGGATGACGATAGCACATTATCTTTAGTAGAACTTCCAGCGGAATTCGTTCAAGAGGTAGGTAACGTTAGGCCTAGGCTAAATCACAGTAAAAATTAATAACTAAGTTAACAGTTAACGTTAGTCGTTACTCTTCCGGGCCCAATGCAAATTAATGTAATTCACATTATTATTTTCCTAGGCTACAGTGTAAATATTGGATGCATTTTTGTGTATATGCGCAAGCATGTCAAGGGGTTTACAACTGTTGGAGATGAGGAATGTAAATTTAGAAAATGGATCCCTTGAATAGGATTGAGCAAATCCCCACCCCCTGGACTGGGTCCAAAAAGTCATGCACAAAGTACTCAAGTGAAAATGTACAATTTTTAGTAGTTTGTTGGGGTAATAGGCCTATTTGTGTTCATTGAAACAGCAAGTTGAAGTATAGATATAGCATAGAAATTTTAGCATCCACCCATAGCCGGTCGTGCTATTTTATTTAGCATCAACAAGCTGAAAATGCACTCTTAGTCTCACGTTTCCAAAAGAATAGCCTCGTATTCGAAAGGCCCTTATAAGCCGTATAACACAAGAAGTTGGGGGAATTCACTTTCACAATCCCACATTAAAACGAAAATTTATCGGCAACGAGTTTTGGAGAGTGGATGGAAGCCGCCATATTTCTTTTCTCAGCACAATATTCATTTTGCGCATGACCCCCTGTGGCCTGTGCACATGCAGCAAAGTAGCATTGAGATATTGTATTTACAAATGTAAGACCGAGATTAATCCTCCTTTGCCTTGTTTTTCTGTTGCAGCCTACCTACCAAGGTGATAGCCGACCGAGATCAAGGAGGACGACAGGAAAGTTAGATTTCCGATCCGGTTGGGAACGACGAGTACATTACGAGTGTGGGACTGTGCAGTTCACTGGAAATTCTGGCCCCACCGGCGACTTTGCCACACTGTCGGCAGTAGAGATCTTCAAGCTGTATTTTTGTCAACTCGTGTGGAATATGCTCGTCGACGAGACTAATCGCTATGCGCAGCAAACAATAGACTCAAATCCTGATCAACAATTCTCCTGGCACCCAACCAACATTCCAGAAATGATGGCATTTGTGGCACTTCTCATTGCTATGGGCATAAACAAATCCTCTCAATACAAGATGTACTGGTCGACATCTGAAATTCTTCACATCCCATTCTATCCGTCGATCATGTCCTGTAATCGGTTCAGTTCAATTCTTCGGTTCCTCCACATCTCAAATAACCAAATTCCTCGTAGAGCCTTGGCTAAACGGGACAAACTTTCCAAAGTTCGGCCCTTGATAGAAGTCCTCATCCCGAAGTTTCTCAACCTGTATAACCCTGCGCAGAATCTGTCTCCAGACGAGAGTATGTTGAAATTCAAGGGACGCTTAAGTTTTGTTCAGTACATGCCTAAAAAACGGGGTATTAAAGCCTTCTCCCTGAACGAGTCCAAAACAGGATACACGTGTGCTTGGAAACTGTACACAGGAGCCGACGACACCCAAACTGTTTATGATGCAGACGTAGATTCCAAGTCATCAGACTGCCATCCACCAAACCCAACAGTTGCAGGAAAAGTCGTCATTGATCTGGTCCATGGACTTGAGAATAAGGGACACGTAATATATTGTGATAATTACTATACTAGCCCAGCTCTTGTAGCTAAACTTGCTAAACTAGGATTCGGATGTTGTGGAACTGTTCGTTACACTACACAGGGAATACCCCAGGCCGCAAACCCCAAAAACCATAAAATGAAGAAAGGAGATGACCCATTTTTGGGGGTGAAAGGTGGGCAATTGTGTATCGTTTGGCAAGACAAAAAATCTGTAACACTTTTAACTAATGTAGGCAACACTGATTTGTCCAAAAAGCAAATTCGGTGTAATAAGAGCACAAGTGGATTTTGTGATGTTATGAAGCCCAATTGTATTGAAGATTACAACAAAAACATGGGTGGAACTGATCTTGCCGACCAATGTTTTCAGTACTACAATCATACACACAGAAGCTTGAAATGGTGGAAAAGAGTTTTTTTCCATATGCTGAATATCTGTATTGTCAATAGCAGAGTAATATTCACCAGCATAGCAGGGAACAAAAATGTCAGTAACCTTGATTTTCGTATAGGGATCGTACAGGGCTTGCTGTTGGGTTGGGAACGTAACGCAACAAGTCAGTTGAGATACCATATTCCTATCGAGTTGACAGGGCAACGGCACTATCCTGGCAAAACCCCCAATGGAAAGAAACGCGACTGCATTGTTTGCCGTAACCGAAAATTAGGCAGGCGAAAACAAACAAAGATGATCTGTAAACAATGTACACAACCTATGTGCATAGTTCCTTGCTTTGAGAAATACCACATCACTTGATTGTAAATCTATACTATTTGCCTTCAACCCCCCCCCCCCCGTTCAATGTTGGGAAAGGTCGGACAAGCCGCCGATTACAGTCCAAAACCAACATTGAATTGAGAAGAAATGGGGTGTTAACATGGATTGTGATGTATTTACACTGAATATACAAGTAAATGGTTCATTTCCAAGTAGAAAACTAAAAAAAATCCCCAAAAATCTCATCCAAGTTATTGTTTTTCACATGGAAAAAAATCTTATACCTGTACCGTATTTGCATGAAATATCACCCATTTGTATTACTTTTCTTTAATGTAAATACTGATCCAAATATTTTATTGTTTTGCTTTTACACTTAAAAAATCTGCAGATTACAGTCCAAACCAACATTGAATTGGGGGGGTGGGGGTGGGGTGTTAGCATGGATTGTGATGTATTTACACTGAATACAAGTAAATGGTTCATTTCCAAGTAGAAAACCAAAAAAATCCCCAAAAATCTCATCCAAGTTATTGTTTTTCACATGGAAACAAAATCTTATACCTGTACCGTATTTGCATGAAATATCACCCATTTGTATTACTTTTCTTCATTGTAAATACTGATCTAATTATTTCGCTTTTGGACAATATTTTCCTCCCTTTTGTATACTCATTTTTACCATCATTTTTACATACAATGAGCCATTTGGTATGTACAATACAGTACAGATGTTAAAAAAGTGTCTATTCCTGCCGTGTGAGGGCGCACTTCAATGAAATTGTGAAAACCCACTGGTGCTGAAGTGACATTGGGCTCCTAATTACTGTGGTAAAGAAGGGTACTCTCTGACATAACTGGCTGGTAATGAAAGGGTTAATTAAAAATATATATTGGACATTTTCATATTTAAGTTAATTATGGACTGGAAATGAGGCATATACAAGTTGCATGATCACGATATTCACTATGTGAATTGCTTAAACACAAAGTGTTCATTCTTAAAATCAAAAGAAACTAGATGATGATGCAGTTTCAACCTTAGTAACTCATGTTATAATGCATATAATTATGCATATGCCTGTGTGTATATTTTCATTGCAATTGAGTTTACATTCTTCAAACGTGGCTGCCACTTTGATTAGGCAGTGCTCAAGTTCATCACATTTAGTATTTTTGCATACAATTATTATATTTTAAATTTAGTTCCATTGTTGAAGGTTTAACACAAGTACAGGAATGTTTCAGTAATGCTCAGAATGTGTATAAATACAAATTAGGCCCAAAACAAAAAGTCTCCGGTTTCTGGTCTTCGCGCGTGTTGCCGGCGTAGGGCAACGTGTGTAGGCGTTTTCAGTAGGGTAGAGGGTGGTTTCCTTTGAGATAATTCGACGCGTACGGGCCTCTGCACAGTGGTATAAAGACCCATACATTTCATTACAAAAAAATGTTTTCCAAGATTTTGCTTCTAAACTGTTCACCTGCATCTATTAGGAGATAGTTTCCAATAAAAAAATATTTAAAAAAAATTGTATAATTGTTTGGGACATTTTACTCAGCACATAATAAATCAATAAAGTTAGATCTTATTGAAACTGGTTCATTTCAAGTAACAATAAAGATGCTGTTATGCAAAATTTATAGGGTGCCTAGGTGATTTGACCAAAAAAACACATTTACCATAGTCTTGTAGCCCATGTTATGCTCTTTCTAATGATATCAATTTTGATATAATGTTGATATAAAGTACAATAATTACAGAATAACTACTTCAACATAAAATTACCCTTCCCCCAAAAACTAAACATTTTCGGCTACACATTTTCAAAATCGGCCATTAACGGCCTGGGTGAATCTTTCTATTTTATTAATAAATTGGTAGATTATACCTGGCTATAAAAGAAATCGCCCGCAAAATTGCCGCAATGCCTACTTGCCTCGGAAAAATCCATTTTAGCGACGGCGTCTTCAACCAGAAACGACAAAAACGAGAGAGTAATTAGCGCCCTCTTTTGATCAAACATGTCCAGTCTGCGTTGTGTTCATTGAACGTTCAGCAAATTCAAGTCGTCGCCAGAATTCTGGTAGTTTTCTTTCTCTAACCACGGACTCCAAATCAGGCGCGGATCTAGGGGGGGATCCGCGGGGGCACGTGCCCCCCGGGTAAATTGAGGGGGAAAAAGGGGGAAAATAATTAGTTGGTCTACATTTCGTTTGCAATCGGTAGTCTGTGATCGGGTGCAAAGCAAACGATTCTGGTTTCTTGACCTGATTCCTCCAGGTCTATAAATTGTTCCGTTTCGTCTGAAGAAGGGTCGGGGTATACCGGTACCGTGTGGAAATTACAATTGCCGATGTCAATTTACTGTCGGATTCTACGCCAGTACGCATAAGACCTGCGAAGTACCATGGATGCTACCTCCATGGAAGTACGATGAGTCTTGCAGCTGATCTGCCGATGGTTTTAACACAGGGCAAGGAACAGTATGAAATCAAGCCCTTTTCTTGAACATTTCAACTGGACTGAATTAAAACCAAGAAAAATTCCGGATAAATTAAAACTGAAGTCAAAAACTGCAAATTAAATGCCAAAAATCGGGGAGGGAGAAACTTATATTGTTGTAGTCATGACATCGCTAAAATAATGGCTAAAAATAATGGCTACAATAATGAAAAAATAATGAAAACATTTTCGTATTGGGTGTGCCCCCGTCTAAAAAATTCCTGGATCCGCGCCTGATGTCAGACGTCAAACAATAAAATGATAGATTGTTTTGTCTATAGTGCTTTAATTTTAGAGAAAACAATAATAGTTATGTTCGATTTAAGTAGGTTTAATTTAACCTGTTTAATACCAACATGGTCCAGATGGAAGTGTCAATCGCGGGACTTCCAGAACTGGGACGCACCGGTTCGACGCCCTAGAACAGACCTAATTCAGAGACATGGCAGCTGCGGCAGCAGCAACGGCAGGGGCCGCCAGTCTCTCCCCTATTCGACGCGTGGAAACCATTGTTGTTGGACTTAGCCTAAACACCAACCCAACTGACAACAGAGAAACTATTATTTCCTTTTTTTAAACGAATATGTACTGGTAACATGAAGAATTGAAAATGAATTAAAAATACCTACAAAATCAATGAGCATTCCTTTTAGTTTTCCATCAAATCAAATGATGATGAATCTCCTTTCATAGCGAACAGTCAGGTGAAGTGGTGGTCTAATGGATTATACGCTTGATATCCGTACAGGCGATCCCGGTTCGAATCCCGCCTGCGTTTTTTCTTTTATTGTGTAGCAATACAATGCAAACCCTTTGTTTAAGTAGGTTTAATTTAACCTATCTAATACCAACATGGTCCAGATGGCGCAGCACGTTGGCCGGACCACTGGAAGTGTCAATCGCGGGACTTCCAGCGCTGGGACGCACCGGTTCGAAGCCCTAGAACAGACCTAATTCAGGGACATGGCAGTTGCGGCAGCAGCAACGGTTTGGGGGCCGCCATGTCTCTCCCCTATTCGATAGTTGGTTACGGTGCGGGAAAGTAAAGGAGGTACCGGGGGTCTGCCGATTCCCCCAGAAGGGTGCTAAGGTGGTTATCACGCTGGGTTCGCCTAGAAGATTCAACGCTCCCCAATGCCTGGTCATTACCTCTGACTAACTTTCTGCAGAAATTAGTTTTGAAAAAAAAATTATTACTATTATTTTGTTTTAAAATTGACTCACTCACAAACCATGTCACTTTACGTTTTGTCCCTTATTAACATACAGCTGTTTTATAGATTGGTGAAATTCTTGCGTCGGGAGATAAACAATTGATTTAATTTTGCCAAGCTCGGGCAAGCTCGGTGATCGAGAGGTAAGACGTCTGCACTAGTAAGCAGGAGGTCGTGGGTTCGAATCCCGCCCGAATCGCCTGTGTAGTTTTTTCACAGACACTCGGAAAGCACTGAGCATACAGTGCTATACACACGTCAGTGTAGGGCAAAATTAAATCAATTACAGTTGTTTTATTGCATTCGCTCACAAATACTGGCAAACTACTATACGGCTTACCTCTTGTGATTTTGATGAAATATGTTTTTAAAGCTTACTCATTGTGATTTTGATGATTTTGTTAATGGAAAAACATGTCGTGCTTTATTATCTATTGTCACTGAATAGATTGGGAGGCAGGGGACTTCTCGAAATTATTTTCACTGCCGCTTAGTGAGATGATTTGGCTTATTATGTGTTGATAGTGGGAACTTACTACTTTTAGGAAAAAATATGAGGCTTACTCCTTGATTTTGAAGACAACTCAAATAAAAAAAATGTATAAACATAGTAGGCTTACTCAATGTGAATTTTAAGAATTTTTAAACGACGTGGGTTTTAAGAAGTATTTTTAAACTATACTGAAACGCAAAAGAAACTTACCACCTTTTAAACCTTTAAATATCAACAATAACACTGCGTGTAGTAAATGTGTGAACTTATTTGTGGACAGTAGTGTCCTCACTGTCAGACAAAACGGTCACGCATGGTCACTTGAACCTTCAATGGTCACTTCATGGCACAGCTGTTAAACAGCTGTTTTGACTGTCAGTGATTAGCCAAGGGGTATGGGATGATTTTAATGAGCTGCACTTGATGTCTTGATATTGGCTTTAAAAAGGCCAGTGCAAAATGGGCATTTCAATGAACATGCCACGATTGTCAAGGGATCAACGGCAGCGTGCCCTGGGCATGCTGCAAGTCGGACTGAGCTACCGTGAGGTGGCACGTCGCCTTGGCTGTTCACACCAGACGATATCGGCCCTGGTGGAGAGACACCCTCCACAACTCTGCAGATGACAGACCTCGATCAGGGAGGCCAAGAGTCACCACTGCAAGGCAGGACAGGCAGATGGTCCTAAGTCACCTGCGGGATCGATTCCGTCCAGCATCCCGCACTGCGGCAGAAACTCCGGGACGTGCAAACCCACGGATCTCCAATGATACTGCACGAAGACGACTGCATGACTATGGTCTGACTGCCAGAAGACCATACAGAGGCCCCGTGATGACGGCTGCCCATCGCCGCAACCGACAGAGATGGTGCCAGCAGCATCAGCGGTGGACCTTGGCGCAGTGGAACGAGATCGCTTTCAGCGATGAGTCAAGGTTCTGTGTGGACAGTCCTGATGGGCGTGAGCGTGTCTGGAGAAGAACTGGCGAGCGATATACCGATTGTTGCGTGCGTCAAGCCAACAGGTGGGGTAGCCCAAGTGTGATGGTGTGGGCCGCCTTATCAGGCCGGTACAGGACGCCACGGTGGTTGTGGATGGGAATCTTAACGTCCAGCGGTATGTGGATAACATCCTGCGACCTCATCTGCTGCCATTCCTGCTAGACCACCCAGAACTGAGAACCTTTCAGCATGACAACGCTCGTCCCCATGCTGCTCGCTTTACCACTGCATTTCTCCAAGGCGAGAACATCAACACCATGCAGTGGCCTGCGCTCTCCCCTGACCTGAATCCCATAGAGCACCTGTGGGATGAGCTTGGGAGACGCGTAGTTGGCAGGGCCAGGACACGGGCAGAGCTGCTTGAGACATTGAGGACTGAGTGGGACAGAATCCAGCAGCAATCCATCCAAAGACTGGTAGGCAGTATGCGCCGACGATGCACTGCCTGTATCCAAAACAATGGTGGCCACACAAGCTATTGAAAGGGGACTGACTTTGCACCCTCTGCTGTTATGTACTGATGAGATGGTTTATCGTGGTCAAAAACTTGACATGTCATCAATAAAATGCCAATGTTTCAATTAGCAATTGTTGGTTTGTTTTATTTTGAACTGTTACAATTTTATTACATTTCAACTGTGGTAAGTTTCTTTTGCGTTTGAGTATACAAGGCTAAACACGTTTTGATTTTGACTTTAGGGATAAACTAAAAAGGATACCACCTTGTGATGTTGAAGAGAGAGAAAGAAAATACTAAAAGACTTACCCCTTGTGTATATATATATTTGTTTTATCAAAACCACAAGGGGTAAGACTTGTATTTACATATTTTTGTTTTCATCAAAATCACAAGGAGTCGGCCTTGTAATTTTTTATTTTTGTTTCCATCAAAATTTACAAGCATTGTAATGATTTTTGTTTTCTTCTAAAAATCACAAGGGGTAAGCATTTTATTTATATATTTTTGTTTCCATCAAAATTTACTTCACAAATGAGGCCTATTCCAACTCAAAACATGTAACAAATGTTGAGATTAATCGATCGAGAAGAGGGTGTCAGTTGGGGGAGGTTCAGTGGAGCCAGGGTGTATCGAAGGCATTTTCTTTGGGGGTGTGTGGATCCAATTTGCCGACTGATATCAGAGTTTTTAGGCGCAAAAATATTTTGCTAGTAAATTTACCGACACAACTTTACTTGGTTTTTCCCCAAACATTTTCATCAAAATCACAAAGGGTAGGCCTTGTATTTATATATTTTTCTTTTTATCAAAATCACAAGGGGTAAGCCTTGTAATGATATATTTTTGTGATTTTGATAAAAACAAATATATATAAATACAAGGCTTACCTTCTTGTGATTTTGAGAAAAACAAAAATATATAAATACAAGGTTTACCTTGGTTTAGTTTAGTTTAGTTTTTTCGCCCTCTCTCGTCAATATCACAAGGAGGTATCCTTTTAGTTTATCCCAAAAGTCAAACCCTAACCCTAACCTAAACCTAACTGTAACCCTAACCCTAACCTTGAACCCTATCCCTAATCCGAACCTAACCCTAACCCAATGCCTAACCCTAACCCTAACCCTAACCCTAACCTGGCCTAACCCTAACCTTAACCTAACCCTTGAACAACTCTGGCCTGGCCCTAACCCTAACCCAAACTCTAAACCTAAACCTAACCTGGCCCTAACCTCTAACTGGCTGGCCTGGCCCAGTAGGCCTAACCCTGGCCTGACAACCTTGGCCTGGCCTGGCCGAAGGCCCTGGCCTGGCCTGGCCCAGGCTCTGGGCCTGGCCCTGGCCTGGCCTGGCTGGCCTGGCCTATAGGCCCTGGCCCAGGCTCTGGGCCTGGGCCTGGCCTGGCCTGGCTTTGGCCTGGCCCTGTAGGCCCTGGCCTGGCCTGTCCTGGCCTGACCCTGGCCTGGCCCTGGCCGGACGGCCCTGGCCGGACGGCCCTGGCCTGGCCTTGGCTCTGGGCCTGGCCTGGCCTAACTTTGGCCTGGCCTGGGCCTGGCCTGGCCTGGCCTGGCCTGGCCTGGCCTGGCCTGGCCTGGCCGGACGGCCCTGGCCTGGCCATGGCCGTGAACTCTGGGCCTGGCCTGACTGGCCTGGCCCTGGCCTGGCCTGCCCTGCCTGGCTGGCCTGGCCTGGCCCTGGCCTGGCCTGGCCTGGCCTGGCCTGGCCTGGCCTGGCCTGGCCCGGAACAACCCTGGCCCTAACCATAACCGTGACTCTGGGCCTGGCCCTAACCCCTAACTTAACCCTATAAACCCTAACCCTAACCCTAACCCTTACCCCTACCCCTAACTTTAACCCTAACCCTAACCCTAACAACCCTAACCCTAACCCTAAACCTAACCCTATAACCCTAAACCCTAACCCTAAACCTAACCTTAACCCTAACCCTATAAACCCTAACCCTAACCCTAAGCCTAACCCTAACGCTAACCCTAACCCTAAACCTAAACCCTAACTTTAACCCTAACCCTATGAACCCTAACCCTAACCCTAACCCTAAATCTAACCCTAACCCTTACCCTAACCCTTACCTAATTTGCCGACTGATACCAGAGTTGGTGGGCGCAAAAATATTTTGCTAGTAAATTTACCTACACAACTCTAATATGACCAGACAAATTTACTTGGTTTTTCCGCAAACATTTTCATCAAAATCACAAGGGATAAGCTTTGTATTTATATATTTTTGTTTTCATCAAAATTACAAGAGGTAAGCTTTGTATTTATATACTTTTGTTTTTCTAAAAATCACAAGGGGTAAGCATTTTATTTATATATTTTTGTTTCCATCAAATTTTACTTCACAAATGAGGCCTATTCCAACTCAAAGCATGGGGTAAGCCTTTTAATGATATATTTTTGTGATTTTGATGAAAATAAATATATATCAATACAAGGCTTACCACTTCTTAAAACCCACGTCTTCATAATCACACGGAGTAAGCCTTTTTGTCTTCAAAATCAGGAGTAAGCCTTGTATTTTTTCCTAAAAGTAACACGTAATAAGCAAAATGGGGTCATGCCTATGTTCCCTCAGCCCTATGTTCCCTCAGCCCTATGTTCCCTCAATGCCTAACATTTTTTTAAAATCCAAATTAGGCCCTATGTTCCCTCAACCCTATGTTCCCTCAACCCTATGTTCCTCATCCCAAAATAGACCCTATGTTGGGATGAGGGAACATAGGGCTGAGGGAACATAGGGTCTATTTTGGGATGAGGGAACATAGGGCTGAGGGAACATAGGGCTGAGGGAACATAAGGCTGAGGGAACTTGAGTACGGTCCCAGCAAAATCATCTCACTAAGCGTCAGTGATTATAATTTCGAGAAGTCCCCCGTCTCCCAATCTAGTCAGTGGCAGTAGATAATAAAGCACGACATGTTTTTTCCAGTAATATATATATTTCATCAAAATAACAAGAGGTAAGCCGTGTAGTAGTTTGTCAGTATTTGTGGGCGAATGCAATAAAACAGCTGTATGTTAATAAGGAACAAAACGTTAAGTGACATGGTTTGTGAGTGAGTCAATTTTAAAATAAAATAATAGTAATAAAAAATTATTATATATATATATATACTTTTTCAAAACTAATTTCTGCAGAAAGTTAGTCAGAGGTAATGACCAGGCATTGGGGAGCGTTGAATCTTCTAGGCCAACCCAGCGTGATAACCACCTGAGCACCCTTCTGGGGGAATCGGCAGACCCCCGGTCCCTCCATTACATCCGGCACCACAATCAACTATCGAATAGGGGAAGACACGGCGACCCCCAAACCGTTGCTGCTGCCGCAGCTGCCATGTCCCTTAGGTCTATTCTAGGGTTTCGAACCGGTGCGTCCCCTGCTCTGGAAGCCCCGCGATTGACAATTCCAGTGGTCCGGCCAACGTGCTGCGCCATCTGGATCATGTTGGTATTAGATAGGATTAAACCTACTTAAATAAAGGGTTTGAAATGTATTGCTAGTATTTGCTACACAATAAAAGAAAAAAAACGCAGGCGGGATTCGAACCGGGATCGCCTGTACGGATGTCAAGTGTCTAATCCATTAGATCAGACCACCACTTCACCTGGCTGCTTACTATGAAAGGAGATTTATCATCATTTGATGTGATGGAAAAATAAAGGGATTGCTCAATGATTTTGTAGGTATTTTTTAATTCATTTTCAATTCTTCATGTTACCAGTACATATTCGTTTAACAAAAGGAAACAATAGTTTCTCTATTGTCAGTTGGGTTGGTTTTTAAATCCAACAACAATGATTTCCACGCGTACACTTGTGTACAGTGAACAGAAGGGACAATAGAGGAGAACAAAAGGAGCTCGAACCGGAATCCAACGTGATATTTGTTTAGGTGTTCGAGCGACAGCGCGAACACCTCTTGTTATTGTTCGTTTTTTTCTTCTCCTTCTCAGTGAGACATATCCCAAAAAAAAAGGAGTTGCAAAGTTCACAGCACCTTAAAACTTAACACATCCTTAGACCTTAACATGTGGTTGTGTCCTAAGTTGACGTCATGGTGAGGTCATCAGATATCGAATTACACTAAATCAAAGTTTAATATTTCAAAAAATTATATCTCATGAACCATAAAAGATTTTTTCACAATTATGTAATTTTTCGTAGACGTGACCCCAATCTGACCTCTCCTTCCGGTTAAAACCGGAAGTTTAATGTTTCACAAAATCATATCTCATGAACCACAGAAGATATTTTCACAATCTTTGCATCATCTTAAAGATCTTGAATTATATCACATTTCGTACACATATATGACCCTAATCTGACCTCTCCTTCCAGTCGAAACCGGAAGTTTAAGTGAACAACTATTCAGAATCACTATTCTGTAAATGTATTTCTACAGCCAAAACATAGTTGCGGAGTTCAAAGAACCTTAAAACTTAACACATAGTTAGACCTTAACATACAGTCAGGTAACGCTGTGACGTCATTGTGAGGTTATCTTATGAATTATTACGTAATTAATTATAACTAAAATATAATTTATATCTCGTGAACCACAATAGATAATTTCTTGATTCCTTCATAATCATACACAACATAGAGGTCTCGACATTTGATACACAGACATGACCCTATTGACCCTTACTTCCGGTCCAAACTGGACGTTCAAGTTTAAAAAGCTCTTTATAAATTGACGCAATATTAAAAAAATATCTATATGTTAAGTGGAATCTGCTCTTTTCAAAAATATATTTGGTGACGTCATCGCTCTTAACAGCACCCTCTAGCGGCAGGTTTTTAAAAAGTCACAGTTGGCACCCATATTATGAGGACAAATTTTGAATGACGTCACATGATTGAACCGGAACTTACGGTTGGAAGAATTTAAAATTATATGCGATGACTGAAACGGAAGTTAATGTATTCAAAGGAAACAAAGGAAAAAAAATATGATTACAAATAATATACAATATTAGCATAGGAAAAAAAATCGTGTTGGGTGTGCCCCCCGTCTAAAAAATTCCTGGATCCCCGCTTGCAAATGAAGCTCAATGTCGAATTATGTTTTATGAACAATGTTGGGGTGGGTTCGATTGATGTTTTTAAACATTTTTCCCCTTAAATCATATGAAACTATTATGTTTTTGGTTTTTGGAGAAAAAAACAGACACCATCCAGAGATTTATTAAATAATGTAGGACCTGGGTATGACCATAGATGGTATGACCCGGCGGCACAATACCAATTATAGTAGTTATAGCCTGAAGCAATTAATGCTTGATTCCGGCCAACTTACGAACCCCTCCGATGTCGACAACTTATCAATTCGTCTTGAATCCTCTTTCAAAAAGACATTTATTTTCTTCTATTTTTTTTTTTAAAATTAAATCTAACCGGAATACGGGGAATAACAGGAACCAGTGGGCAAATGTGGCACTTTGTAAGTAAACAATCAGGTTATTTTTGGTTTTCAAGCTTGAAATTCAAGTGCTCACCAGATCCTCGCAAAACATCTGCAAATACCGGGAACATCTCTCTCGCAAAATTGGTTGATGTATTTTATTGTCTCTGGATGAAAGCAGATTCAGTCATTTGTTCCTTTCGCCTCGTGAACAATTGCACATTATATAACTATTACAGTGATCATTGGGTGTGTTCGTATCCTAGGAAAAGGGCACATTTTGGAATATATATTGAGGATGAACTCTTGCATTTCTGCCTTCAGTAGATCAAGACATTGATTAATCAAGGTTGATTTCCCTAAATTTCTGTGACATTTTATTCGAATCGATTTCACTATTTCCTAGCAAGCCAAATCGGAAAGATGATGTCCATTTGTGTCTTTCTCAATGTCGGACTGCCTGTCTCTCCGAGTGTCTGAATGCAACATATATTTTACTTCTCTGATACTTTAGAATGAAACAAATATTTTGCAAAATCCTCTCAGTCGCGAAATAATTGAGTCATGTTATTATGATCCAACTTTATTTTCAGATAGGGCATTATATGCAACCACTGGACAATAATAGTCAACGGAGGGCGCAAATGCAAATAATGATTTCTTACAAATAATTATTTGCATTTTTTTTTACGATAAAGTACATTAATTGTTATACTCCAGTCAAGCTGTAAGTGAATGCCAAGTGGTTTTCATTAAAATTTGTATGAACATTTCGATGAACTCTGCTGACGTCTGGTATGGTTTAAAACCACTATTAAACTGACAATATGTAAGACTAATTGCGGTGACACCATGTGAAATTCTCAATTGAGTAGTAATTAGTTCTGAAAAGAACTGGAGGTACAACTCGACGTTTCGATCAGTATGCTCTGATCGTCCTCAGGAGAATCAGAAAAGTCGAGTTGTACTCCAGTTCTTTTCAGAACTAATTACTACTCAATTGAGAATTCCACATGGTGTCACCGCAATTAGTCTTACTTATCCTCACCATGCAAAGCTACAAACTGACAATAAAATGCAAATTTATATACTAGTAGACAGAAATCAATATTTTGTCTTTTATTTATTTGTATTTATTTGATTGAGATTTCGAATGATTTTTAGAAAAATTTTTATTTAGCATTGGTTGGATTTAGAGTTTATTTTAATAGTGGGATGCAACCTATATAATATTTTCTCTGTGTTAGCCAGCGGCGTAGCCGGGGGGGGGGGGGCGGGGGCACGTGCCCTCCACAAACTTCCAGTGCCCCCAGGTTCCACCACGAAAAATCCTCATAGTGCCCCCCCTCCCCCCAAAAAAGGGGGAAATATACCCCCTGCCCCCATTGAAAAGCAATGCCCCCTGTGCCCCCTCCCCACCGTGAAAAAGTCCTGACTGTGCCACTGGTGTTACCTGGAACATCGTACCACAGATAATTTCATTTCATGGAATCAAGTGGCTTCAAACATGCAGTCAGTTATTGTAGACTCTCCAATCGAAGACTGAAGCACAACGGAAGTTACAAATGATAGTTCTCATATTAGTTTCACACATAATCAGCACTCTTATAGCTCTTTCCCTGTGTTTAAATACAGCTGGCCGACCATGCGATGTCAATATTTACTATCATTATTAATTTTAAAGTCTCACTGGAGACAAGTATCTATAGGCCTAAGTGTTTACAACACTGAATAGCATTGTAAAATTCTCATTTAATTAACAACGGCATGAATACACTATAGACGTAGTGTGATCTGAAGCTGAAATGTTTGATCTAAAGGTCTCGGTAATTTCCTCAAAGAGTGTAGGCACATTGCCTGACAAAGAAACTTCCCTTTAATTATATATGAACACTCAAAGCATGGAGGTAGAAAAGTGGCGGGCCGGCTGACTTGATCGGCCGAGGCACATGGCTCACTGCTTTCACAGAGAAAGGATGCATTTCAACGATTTCAAGAGATTAACCTCGTATAAATGTAAATGCAATATATACCAATAAGTTCAATTATACATGTCATTGTTGTTCCAGTGGAATTTGGTGGATAACCTTGACTTTTGTGAACGTTTGAATTGCGCTTTTCTGTTAGTGAAGTCAAATTCCTACAGATTACTGGGGGTGAATGTGTTATGTACATTGTGAACGTCGAACTGTGTGTATACATGGGCAATGCGCGCAGTAAAAGTGCCACCATGAGTTGAAGCATGTTTGACTATTGAGAAAAACACTTGTCGCGTGGGCAGTGACGTCATCAGCCAGTATGCCTATAGCTAGCTGATGGGCTGTAGAACCCTGGACATTGCATACAGTAGTCTGCCGAAAGTGCCAACCAAAACCAACAGCAACTGGACATTACATTCCACAATATCGTCCGGCCGAGTGGAGCGGTTCCATGGTCTGACTTGTGAACTGTATAAAGCCAGCCTATTAACAGCTACAACGTTTTAACTGTGAGCAGAAACAACCCTGATGATTGACTGTGAACAACTCTATAGTCTTCGGGTTCCAAATTTTAGTAACTTGATCTATTAATTCAGGTGTCGAGTACATTAGCAGCGCCTTCTTGTGAAGGTGCAGGGGGTTTCATAAATTATAGTGTGTTCTAGCCCTGTGCATAAATCTGCCTGGAGAAATTGTCAAATTCACTGTATGCAGTGTTACGAGGTCATAAACAGCGGGAGGTTGAACGGGTAACGTTGACGCCGTCAGAGCTTTCACTTGCCACGGGGAAAGGCCACGATGGACTCACTGCGCGGAAGACGGCGATCTACGCCTTGTGTTTCACCAGGGGTAGCTAGCAACACGAACGACATGATCTCTATGCCTAAAAAGCCAGTCACACTGTATTTGATTTGGTTGTCACCGCCGTGTAGGGCTGTCTGGCTTTATCTCGCACAGGTAAAAACTGTCTGTATATACCCCACCCCCTTATTAATTCTATCCACATAATCCAGAAGCGGATCTAGGGTGTCAAAAGGAACAGCGGCGTAGCCAGACCTTTTTCAGTGGGGGGGGCACAGGGGGGACATTGCTTTTCAGTGGGGGGGGGCCCAGGGGTATGGGTTTTTTCCCTTTTCTTTTTCTTTTCTGTTTTTTGGGGCACTATGAGGATTTTTCGTGGGGGGGGCACTGGAAATTTGTGGGGGGGCACGTGCCCCCCAGGCCCCCCCGTGGCTACGCCGCTGAAAAGGAAGGGGACTCGATAGGCCTAGTATAGGCCTATTATATTTAGAAATGTGATCGGGGTGGGGAGATAATATGCCAAATTTACTTCTTGATCCAGCATTTTCATTCTAATGTTGAATTTGTGCACCCGGAGCTAGGACAAAACCAATTGCAGGAAAGTGTTCATCTAATTTAACTTAAAGGGGCAATATCGTCACGACCAACAGAGCATGGAATCGGAGTGATATTTTCGTATTAAATCAATAACGGAAAATAATACCACACCTGATATGGTCATTACCGTTGCTGCTGCACACCGACACCCTGTTGAAAGTCGTTGATCGTGACGATACTGTCCCTTTAAAGCGACAGTACAACTTTAGTTATTACCAGATTATTATATTAACGAATTATTATTCAAAACAAATTGGGCCTACTTAGTGCAACATTGATACACATATCAAATCATCCTGAAAAAAAAAAATTCGCGCCTGAAGTGCTTTACTCTTACAGAAAACAGTAAAAAAAATGTTATGTCGAATTAAACATTAAAACGGAAGAAAAACAGGCAACAAAATGAGTTTCCGTTGAGTACCAACTGTGATGAAAGATTCACAGATTAGTTGAATAATATAATTCTTGAAACTGGAGGGTTGAAATGAACTTACTTTACCAAAAACCTATGCTGTACATTCCCTATAAATTACAGCCCATGTTTTGGTTGATTTAACAGTAAACAAAAAACAGATTTAAATGTTGAATTGCTATTTTTCTGAGGTTAGGGAATTAGTTATAAACTTTCATTTCAGACATTGAATGAAAAACTCCGTCAAGGATAAGTACCAGTAAAATAAAAACTCAAATTAATAAAATGCTGGCTCACTGTTTTAATCTTTTTTCGATTGGCCAGCATGGCTGTCAAGTGCGTTTTACCTTGTTCGTTCAATATATTTTTCAAAATATTATCTTTGAAAATTGCTTTTTTTCTTTTTAAATTTGCTTGTTAAATTCTGTTTGTTTGGGTCTCTTGAGCCAAACACGGGTGATGTATCTTCAAGACAGAAGTATCCCTGGGGGACGAAGGGACACCCCCATGTTAATGACGGACATAATATCAATGCAACCTCCCCCAATAGTAAGCTATTTGCATCACTGCATTCTTCTCGGGCTCTGGCTTCTACAATTGTTGAGGACTGCGTAGAAACGAAGCTTCGCTCCGCCTCCCGCCGGACCCCACACTTGCCCCCCAGGGTAACCCTTCGACCCCTCCCGTATCTCAACCCACTTCTAAAGGCCTGGTGATCTGATGCTGACTATTACAATAATGAACCACTTTCACCTGCCAAGCTCAGTTTAATTTATTTCATACTTTTTATATATTTGCCTAATTGATTTACTTGTTTGACTATTTATTTTCTTTATCTACCATCTTTGTGCTCTAGACTTGAAAACTCAACTAATCCGCAGGCCTGCTGATTCACAGGCGACATCTGGTGCTTGAAATGCCGCTTCCACTTTGAAGCCAGAATTTAACAGGCGATAGAATTCCCCGGCATGGTCCGAAGCCGAAGCCTGGCCACCTCCATCATCAGTGTATACTGCGTCCCGAAGCAATTGAACCGTACCAGAACGCCTTGTGACGCGTTCAACCTCCGTGTAGTGTTTGAAAGTTCGACGCGTAGCCCACCTACAATGGTCCATCACCTGCTGTTCCGACGCTCCTAAAACCGTCAGAGTGGTGGCAACTCCGGCCCTACTACCATGCGCCCTTAGGGCGCGGTCACTGGGATCCGAAGAAGCGGAGAAATACAGTTTTAGCCGATTGTTGGGATTGTTTCCAGTGAACGGCTTATTTGCCAAGAACCGTCGATCTGGTGTACATGGGCGAAAGAGATAACCTCCAGTCAAGTCAAATCCATGCACGCGTGTCATGGCGACCATACTATCAATTGCTCCAGCCGGATCCATCTCCCCCTCGTCTAACTTTGGTAGGATAATAAAAGAAGAGCCTCCCTCTCTCACTGTTTTGCCAATGGTGTGATTTAGCAGCAAATCCCTGCCATCAATCCTCGTCACCTCACATGTTTTTGCGCGGCCTAAGTCCGCCGCCCTATCCCCGGCCCACCAAAGAGAGAGAAAAAACGCCAGATCCCTGTGAAGAATGTAGTGCTTGATGAAACTTGGCTCCTCCGCTTCCACCAAACCCGCAATACGCCCCCGAATCTCACCAACCAACCATCGCATCTTGTCAGAAAATATTGGGACAGCTTGTCTAGGTGTGACGTGCGCCTCCGCTTGCTCCAATCGGATGGCTTTTAAATATCTTTTGACCCGCTCTGATATGCATGGGTTTCCCTCCTTGGTTCTTGGGGTCCACGGCTGTCTACTGCCAAGCGAATTAAAGTGTGCTCTAAATTGCCCGATGTATGAATCCACCGTCCCCGCTGCCAGATAGCTTTGACACCCACATCCGTGGGATCCTTGTCTCCCTAGATTAGGACAACCCACAACGTGCACTTGAGTCTTCCCTTTCGCATCTCGTTCTACTAATTTTTTATATAATATCCTCTGGAGTTGCTATTTCCAGGCTGTAGCCATCGGTATAGTAACCCGAATGATGATTATCCTTTAGAAATATATCGAAAGTGTTCACCAAACGGCTCTTTTGCTTGTTGTAGGGACGTTCGTCCAGTTTGCGGTTCAGCTCCACCAGCCTGGTCTTCACTCTAGTCAGCTGCATTAAAAGGAAAACGTGTCAAATGTAAAACCCCAACGGCAGATTAATCTCAAGTTAAGGTGATGAGACTAAAGGTTGCTCTGCCTCCGGATGTACGGATACCCCCACGCGTCCACCACAAATGGACCTTAGGCACATCTGCAAACGACGATGAAGTTTCAAGCTGCCCCCCACTGTCAGATGCACCTGGTCTTTAAGGTCGTTCTGGTAAATGTGATCGTTCGACAGAAAATGCCAGCCGGAACCATCACATAGTTCCTTGAGTGTTGAATTCAAAACGGCTATCTGGCGATTGACGACAAAGTTTCGTGTCTGGCAAATCCCTGACAGCACGAAATGAACCTCTGGATTTTGGACCCGTAACTGCCTGGACGCGGCCTTGAAGACTACCAGTAGCTCCTCAGCTCCAGCCGTGCTTTTTGCCTTACTGATGTCATTAACACCGCCATGCAAAACAGCAACATCCAGCTTTTGTACCCGACATGACGATCAGGCGCGTAGCCAGCCCTGTCGGTCCGGGGGGGGGGGGGGGGGCAAAATTAAGATGATCGTCCCGATTTCATGGTTTAAATTTAATTGCGAAATACTGAATAATATTGAATCAAAACAATCGATATATTGTACAAACATGATCATCTGTGATTTATTGTTCTTTCCTTGGATCTATACTGTCTGAACTGTTGCTATTAATTTCTACACTGTCATGACTGTGATGAACTTAAACATTCATAATTAATCGTATTCGTAATGTATGTATATACACACCGTTTACAACACACATTACACTGAAAGTTATTCGTGTACATGTCGTATAAAAACCTTTAATAAAATGTTGTAAGACAAGTTGTAACTACGTTCTGCACGTAACCCGAGTACATACTGGTTCATTGTATTGATTCAAATTTCAAGTTTTTAATGTTTTAATGTTTGTTTCTATATAAATTCGTCTCTAATTAACAAAAAAGTTGAAAGATCCATCTGTAAGGTCCATATTTTATGAGCAATTTATATATCTCTAATTAGTGCATTTTGTTGCCTTTCTTGTATTGTCAAAATATATTTTTGCTGCCAATGGCGAGCGTTTCTATCCCGGGTTCCTATTCAAATGAAACCAAAAAAAATGAATCACCACATCCCCTGTTTATCAGCAACTATTATACTAAATTTGAGTTGCCATTCGCCGAGGAACAGACATCATACTAAAGTCCTCAATGACTGCGTCAAAATCAACGTGCTCTGCCATCCTTTCTCTTTAGGGGCTTTGCTTTGCCTGGGTGTTTTGAATCAGTATGGCTCCTCAAACGGTCCCTTCGGAAATGTTTACTGCAATACCCACACTTTGCCATGTCTTTCTGAGACGACATTGTGGATTGTACGTTAACTGCATCAAAAGTTAACACAGCCAATGTAAATTTAGACTCAGATCTATGACTAAGGTGCAATGTTAAATGCCTTTCTTTGAACGAAACCTGACCCTGTCATTCATACATGTGGACGTGGTATTGTGGTTACTTACACCATGGAGGAAGAAAACAGACCATGCTTACACTGCATACAATGTACATAACATATGATGAGATCAATTTGGCGGCCAGTTTGAAGTACATGTACGTTCTTCCTGGAAGTTGTGAGGTAATGCAATGCTATACTGTATATTCAACAGTGTCAACAGACAAAACAATTTAATTTCACGGCAACTTAATTTAGCGAATTGGCATTTCTTCACTTTTTGGAGGCAATTTAATTTCACTAATTTACATCCTCTTGCTATATAAAACATAAAAAATAGTATATTTGGCAGCAATTTAATTTAGCGAATTGGGCCTCCTAGCGAAATTAAATTGCTAGCGAAATTAACTTGTTTTACAGTATTTGATAAAGTGATTTCCGGGACAAAAAGCGGGTATAAAAACTTCAGATCTAACTTCCCTTCCTCAATCCTCCCTCTCCCGTCTCCCTTTATCAATTATTCACTCCCTTTACCATTCCCTAAATCATCCTTTCCTCCCTCCCTAAATCTGCCTGCCTCTGCATCCTTCGTCCCAGGTCCGTCCTTCCTGCCCTTTCCGGTCCCTTACCCTCTCCGGCTCCCTCGGCTCCCTTCCTTCCCTTACCCCTGCCCTACCGCCGTTTCCACCCGCCCTAACCTTGCCTGCCTTAAGTTAGGCTGCCTTGGTACTCGTCCCAACGGTCCTATCCATCCTTTCTTCCATTACCAAGGCCCACATTTCCTTCTCTCCTCCCCCTCCCTCCCTCCTCCGTCCTCCCTCATTTCGTCAATAATCCCTACTCTTCTAATTTCTTTCTTTACCTCTTTCGTTTTTTCTCCCTCGGAGTCCCTCCCTCAATTTTCCCTCCTTTTCTCTCTTCCTTTCCTTTTCTCTTTTCTTTATTTTTACCGTCCCGATTTTACTTCTATTTTTTTTTCGGGGGGCAATCTGCCCCCCCCTGCCCCCCCGCTGGCTACGCTACTGATGACGATGCTAAGATCCTGCATAGAGCTGCCATCTTTGCCCCACCATATACATTTACCTCGACCTTTAGGAAGGACGGCCAAGCAAACTTGGTAATACCCTTGAACATGGAGTCCGACACTAGTAAGATTGACTTCTTATCGGTCATGGCACGCACCTCATGATGTAAGTTGGGCCCTGGGGGAAAATAACAGCTGAACGCCCAGAGCTCAAACGGAAACCCCTCGGCGTTGGGCACATAACCCTGATGGGAGGGTACCTCGAGGACTCCCTTCTGACCCGCCTCACTTAGACGCAGCGACTTCCGAGCAGATGCCCTCACATGTGGCCACCAAGGCGTGGGATGATAGTGCCTTGGGACAACTAGCGTCACAGATACGTTTCCCCACTCACGCAAAAGCCGAAGAAGTGAAGGGATAAGGACGAAGGGGGGAATACATACAACACCTCCCCTCTAGGGCAAGGCTGAGCAAACACATTCACACCCGCAGAAACATTTTACAGGAAGTCCTGCTCTCCCTTTCGGTACATTTGACGGCAAGGCCATGAGGTCCCATGGGAACCCAGTATCGCCCCCAAACTCTTTTTGGAGGAAACGCCATAGGGAGGGAGGCAGTCGTGAGTCTGCCATGGACAGCATCCTGGAGGGGGCATCGGCTGAATTTTCGCTAGAGGGCACCCACTGGAGCCGCAGATCAAAATTAGCCTCCAGAGTGAACGCAAATATGAGTCTCAAGACCCTCGCAAGAGCAGTCGACCTCGCCTTCAGACCAGACCATGCATGATATAGGCTTTCAGCGTCCACCTGAACACCTACCCTTCTGTCCCATAAATGGTCCATCACTGAAATGAGGACAAAATAAAGGGCCAAGGCCTCCTTGTAGCATATATCCCTTGACGTCTGTACCTCTGGTGGCCAGTAATCTCCGAAGGAGACTTCTTCCTTTTCGAGCGAAAGCACACCGCCCCATCTGTAGCCTGACGCGTCTGAACTAAGCCGCAATGTTAGATGCCGCTCTTGCCTCCAAGGGATTAGCTCCGAAACAGAATCAATGAACCGCCAGAAGAGAACTTCATCCCGTACTGGCTGCGGCAAGGGTACCAGTGCGACATCATCTAGTTTGGCCGTAAAGGCGCAACACTTCCGCACAAACAGCCGGGCAGCCGGGAACACTAGTACAAAGCTCTGACACTTCCCAATGAAACGCTGTATGGTCTTCAAATGCACTCCCTCCCCAGACAGAATATCCTCTCTCACTCTAGCGAATACAGCTTTCTTTTTCTCCGGTAACCAAAATGATAAGGATTTTGAGCAGATGCCTAAACCCAAATGGACCATTCGCGAAACAGGCTGCAACTGACTTTTCTTTAGGTTAATGAAATAGCCCAATTTAGATTGCATGTAGCACACCACGTACAAAGCCCGTGACGCCCTCTTGTAGGCCTGCTCTTCACCGGCACCCAACGGTCTCTGCAATTAATAATCAAAACATTTTTTTTTTTTTTTTGTGTGTGTGTGCGTGCTTCAATTCCTATAGGCTTCCCCAACAAAGCGATCGTCAATCCAGACTTCTGTATGAATTCCCCTGTTTTTTAGCCAGTTTGATAGACAAAACCCCATAGTAGAATAAATATAAGCGCTATTCTTAAAGCCAAACGGCAACGTTGAATCCACAAAGAAGAACCCCGCCCATTCAAAGCCGCAACAAGTTTTTGACCTTTCAGTGAGGAAGATTTGCTTGTAACCTTGGGCATCGTCAGTTGCAGAGAAGAAGCCTCCTTTATTTATGGATTTGGCAATATCTCCCAAGGGCACCAGTTTGAAGGGCGTGTCTTTACACCAAAGATTTGGACCTTTCATGGACAGTATTAGTCTGGGCTTGCTCGGTTCCACCGATAGGGCATTTACACACCTAGGGGGCGATACCTCGTTTACTGCCCCTAGAAGCTCCACTGAACCCTCTATCAAGCGCTTTATAATAGTGTCATTAATAAAATGAACATACTGCCTGCAGACGGGAGCGTTCGGAAAATACATGTGAGGCGGTGTGTCTGATTTAAAATTTTCGGCCCCGGTATGTCCCCTAGAAGGGCTGGAAAAACTAGTACAAATCTACACCACCGTGTAACCAAGTCCCAACTTGTGCACTTATTCCCGGGCATTCGGCCAAAACGAGGTCCCAAACGTCCCGTTGTTCGTGCAAACTACCTGCCACGAATAAATCGGGGTCGCGAAAGCGAAGGGCATTAAAATCCGGCAAACAAATACCGGCTAAAACCTCCGCCGGCTTTGGGGCGGACCCACACGGAGCATCTGCCGCCCTTCCTGATATTATCAACCCATGAATATCTCCCACGTTTCCGCTTTGAGGCCTGAGCTGCTACAGGATCAAAATAATACTCAGATGAATACTCCCATGAAAATGTCCAAGTATCGCTTGTATGCCTGCAAGGGTAAGACAGGGAGAGAATGGGAAAGAAACAACCAACTAAGAAACAGTTCATCAAGGGAAAACATGAGTCAAATCTTGACATACCATATTACAACTTTTATTTACTGGCACACATTCTGTGACAATTTCTTCCTTCTCTCTTTCCTTTTTTTTTTTTTTTTTTTTTTTTTTTCCCCCCATCCTTCCTGTCTTTCTTATTCTTCTTATCTTTTTTTTTTTTTTTTTTTGGTCAGGAATAGGACATGGGCCTTTCTAAATAGTTTTAATGGTACAATAGGGAGACAATTTATTTATCAATTTGAAAGCTCTGAGCTCCTGTGGTGTTTATGCCCGTTCGAAAGATTAGCCTACCGCCTTAGAACATAACAATTCTCTGTATTTATTTCTTATTCGTCGACCTGCTCTTCTCCTTCTTCTCTTATGTATTTATTTGTTGTTTTACTATTATAATCCTGATCATTGTTGTTTATCATTAGTACTATAATTTGCTTATCATTTTATTTATTATTATTGTTATCGTTATTGAAAGAACATCTGCTTTGCTCTAGAATATGTCATCCCTTATCAGAGCCGGCTCCCCACTCTATATGATTTCTTTGCAATCCCTGGCAAAATGCCCCCTTTTCTGACAACGGTAACATATGTCTCTCCCTCTGGGTGCTACGGGAGCACCTCGAGGCCCAAAAGGCTGCCGAAACTGCTGATAACCTGGCCTGTAACCCTGTCTGCCCCTCATCACTGAACTCGTCTGATTGGCCAAACGCCCTTTATTATCAATGGGTGGCGAAGCTAACCCCAGATGTTTCCTCGCGAACCGCAAACGTTTGTATGAATCCTCTCCTGTTATAGACTTATAGATGTACATGGCAACGCCATGCATCTTAGCCTCTACGTGTTTTGTACACTCGGATAAGAGGTTTAAATAGAGGTGTCTCTCCTTCAGATCCTCTGTTGTCAAGGGCACGAAATCCTCCACGTACTTACGGAGCAGAGACATTACGTAAGCCACATTCCTATCGTAACCGGTCTCTGTACAGGCTCTCAACAGCTCCATTCGTAAGGGCTTGTGGACGTCCAGAGCTGATTTGGCCTGTATTCCAAAACAATCAACCCAATGGAAGTTTCACCTTTAATTCATATCCATTTTTTACCTATTTATTCACTTGACCAGGGCTTGACCGGGGTTTCCTTCTTGTGCAGGGCGCCAATAACTCAAAACCGCCTTTACGATCTATTTACCCGTTTTGTCATTTTTTTCATTCATATTAATTTCTTTTATTGGGCATACAATTAAATGGATTCCACAAGATGTCAAAAGGAAGAGGTACATCGTACTTTATTACAACTTTATTCAACATTATAAATCGGTGGTCTAGAACGGACCTTCTGGTTACCTCTAAACGAATAACTGGCCAGGGGCGTGTCCCCTTCTATTATCACTTGCACCCCCTACTGGGATAGGACCTGCGACACAGCAGGCTCAAGGCCGACGTCATGCATAACGCTTAAGGCCGACGTCATGCATAACGCTTAAAGCGCTAACCACTTTCCGTCGCCACATAGAGTAATTGAGCCGGGAATTTCCCCGCAAATTTGATAAATGTAAGGACAGTTCCCTTGAATATGTGGCTTTGCCTATAACAGGGCTCTTCCCCTCAATCTTAACCGGTAACCAGCGGGGCTTCTCCCTTTCACACACATAGCCTAAAACCAGGCTTTCCCTGAACTTAATTCCGTACCATGAAAACAAGGCTTTCCACATTTAATTCTGTAGCGGGGCTTGTCCCCTTTTTAACATAACCTAAAATGTATGTTTTTCCTCAAATTTATCTTTCACTAGCAGGGCTTTTTCCCCTTTTTAACATAACCTAAAATGTAGGTTTTTCCTCAAATTTATCTTTCACTAGAGGGGCTTTTCCCCTTTTCACATAACCTAAAATGGCGGTTTACCCTCAGTTTTATCTTTCTCACACGGGGCTTTTCCCCCTTGCCACATTACCTGAAAAGGAGGTTTATCTCCACTTCCTCCTGTACCAGCAGGGCATTTCCCTTTCTCCACATCACGACAGGGAAGATTTCCCTTTATTTCATTCCAAACCAAAGGGGCTTCACCCTTCACCCATAACCTGGCTCTGGTTTGTTAAAACAATGTATTTGTAGCCCGGGGGTTAAATTGCTATACTGTTTACGAGTTAAAACAAAGAGATGGGAATACAAGAATACTATAAAATGGTTTACAGACTAAAAGAAACTCCAAAGACTCAACAAAAGATTACAATGCATTCTTTAAAAGGAAAACTATTTCGGTTCAAGATACTGACCAAGTACCGGTAAGGCAATGGACTATTTTTATCTCCCCGTTTTGTACTTGATTGCGGAGAGGGAAGATTTTCCTTAATTTCATCCCATACCAAAGGGGCTTTACCCCTCACTTATAACCTGAAAACGAGGCTTTGATCATCCCGTGCCAACTGGGGCTTTTCCCCTTTACATCTTCACATGACAATGGGTCGCTTACCCAACCCCCATACATCTCCACCTTAGATGTATGATACAACATTGGTTTGAAATATGGCTTAGATTGTGATCACTGAATTCATAAACTACGTATCAAAGAACTCATGAGAATTTCATCAAAATTTTCGTTCCCGTTTGCGAGAAACTGCAAATAATGGTTACCGTTTGTGCTGTTTTGGTCGCAGTGTATTCCAACTGATGTAAGGCAATTGGCTGTCGCATTTTCTGATACTATTTTCTCGAACATGCCGGCGCTGCCGACGGCAATATTCGTCCGTGTGATTTTAACAAGTATCATTTAGGTAAACGTTTATTGGAACTCACCACAAAATGCTATCACTACCAAAACCATATCATACCAATGCGGCGTTTCCTTGAACCTCTTTTCAGCTCAAACCAGGGTCTGCTCTGTACAGATTTTTTATTTTATTTTATTTTTTTTAACTTCAAAATACCTGAGCTGAAGTGGAGTCCTTGGTGGTTGCTAGTGTGGCTACTGCACCGCTGGGGCCCGCGCCTTGACCTCTGTCAGCTACCTGACCAGTTGCAGCATCTTGAGGGAGTGGGTCTGCCTCTTCATGTCGGCGCTTTTTCTTCTGTACTTGCTCATGCAAAGGACCCGCCTCCACTCGCTGGATCATCTTCTCAAGATTTCTCCTCTGTCCCCCATTTGGGGCCAGAGCAAGGACCTGAACCTTCCAGGCATCCGTCAAGTCTCCCAACTGCTCCGCGTCGTCCCAACCATCCTCTATCAAGGCTTGAAAACACTTTTCAGAAATTTTGAATGTGCTACACAGACCTTTAAACGATGCACCAACAGCCTCACCCATGGAGGTATAAAATAGTCTATTTTATACCTCCATGCCTCACCCAAGTCGCCATAGGCCCCAGCGTTCTCCTAGAACAGGGAATATATCAACCATAAATTAACGGAAGGCAGCAACTCATATACAATAACATCATTGTTATCATTGTGTATTTATTATGAGTGTTATTATTATTGTTATAATAATTATTATTGTTGTTTTTTTTTCTTTTTTTCCGCTACACTTCAAAACGTCAGTACCTTTCATACCAGCGAAAGCCGGCCATCCCTGCCTCTACGCCTTAACCCCAAGATAATCCTAAAAGTGATTAGGGTAAGATTAAGCGGTGTTTATTACTGCCTATGCCTACCCAACCGCTATACAGTGTATCTATTCCTTCCCTCTATCGTTATGCATACAAATGAATAAACTCCATGAACAGTATATATCATGCTTTGCAACCGGCTCCCCGGGTGCTCTGCCTTCTGTATTTACTATCTGTATGTACTATATATTATTATTATTTTTTTTTGGGGGGGGGGGGTTAATTATGGCTAAATAACTGACCTCAATTGCTTCATAAGCTCCTTCCATGGTGAGCCAGCTGATCGAACTATACTAGAAACTGATGACGGCGCAAACACCCCCAATCGTCGTACGTTACATCTACCATCCAAATGCGGTGGCCTGTCCCTGCAGCCTTACGCATGCAAGCCTATACTCAAAGGCTACTAATTAGGGGAGATAATAGACGAGCTGAATATTCAATTAGATACAAGAAACGAACGGTTCTACGTTCCTATTGTCCGAACCCGCTGGTTGACTATCGTTGCAGAAAGTCAAAGGACTGACCCACCATGCTATAACGTTAAGGAATAGCCTGGACAAATTTTGTTGTCGGAACCCCATCGCAGAGGTACCCTCCCGCAATTTATATGGGCAATAAAACTTTTACCTTACATCTTCCTAGCTCCAAGACAAATGAACGCATATGGATCACCTTTTAAAACTTATTCCCTCTATACCATCTGATGAGACTGGACATTACGGGGTATTTTGGCAATTTTGCATTGCACCAGCAACAAAACCACCCAGGCGCGGAGACTCCAGAATCGCGACTGAAGTATCGTCAGTCGCCCTCAACGTTCACAGTGATGCAAATAGTTAGGCCTATCACCCCGTAAAACAAACCTATACTCATTGGAAACATTCCTTTTTTCTGTTGTATTTTTATTTTTTAGACATCCCAACAAATAGCCTAGGCATATTTAGGCAAAACAAATGGAACACGTAATTTAACTAATGTTTTTATTAATGCATTTAAAAAGATTTATTAGTTTGGGGATGAGTGGGGGTATGTCATTGTTATTGGTCTTTATCCCTACCACTCTCACTCACTCACATGTTTTGTTTTTAACCTTTGCGATGGCAACATCCCACGTAATCAAACAGCTGATTTGATCATTTGAATATCATATATTTACCTATTAGTATGGTTCGCTTCATGTAGTCTCGAAGGCCAATGTTGCCTGCTGGGTTTCAGTATAAGACGAAGCTAAGAATGCATATTAACATTATTTCATAACAGATACGGTAATCACTGTTAGGTTCCCTATATAATTAGTAATTCATAAATGACAAATTTTAACCTAAACTTTTGCATATCATATTGGTTTTCAAAACAAAATCCCGCACGACTTGGTGGACGTCGATCCGGGTGCTCCGGTGGACTATAGCGGAACGAGACCGGAACTACCGAGCAATCTACCGCATCAGGATGTGCCCATACTGATAGATGGGGAGATAGTCATATTCGAGGGGTAACTATTCACGTGTGCACTATGCTAAGCAGTGGGTGGTCGGGTTCGAGTCCCGTGCTAGTTTCCTATTGTAGTTCTGCATTATTATGCAGAAACTGGACAATTCTGCATGAGGCACATCGGTAGACCTAAAGGGAAGGCCTGTACAATATGGAGACCTAATTTCCCCAACTCAAAGCCGGCCAATTCTTGAGCGACATGCCCCCCGCTCCCCGGATCGCCACCCTTTCATTTGAACTTTGAAGGTAATTTTTTACTCAATTTCGCCATTGTGCCAACAAGTATACTCACACATTAATTTCTCTACACTGTCTTCGAAACTGCAATCCAAAATGACAGTTCACTAGAGGAAGGACTGCACTGCACTGTACTGTGATTAGTCTTGGTTCAAGACTGTGTTTTTGATACACGGTCCATCACCGCACGCCACCGGAGAGTGCTATCTCTACACGAACCGCTATCAAACAAACTCTTGGGAAACTTATTGAATCTCCCCCCGAAATCGCGGGGAAACTACTACGCTTGCGTCAATTTGATATGCTAGCGCGGCCCACATTTTTGGTGCGCACGCTTATAAACAACCATTTAATTTGTTTCCCAATTTGTTTCGTGTAGAGATAGCGCCCTCCTGCGGCGGGCGGCGATGGATCATGTATCAAAAACATACAGCGCAGTCTCGTCCATTGAGTCGACCATGTCCGAGTCGAAGTCCGAGTCGGGTGTCCAGACCGTCCAAATCCAGATCCAAGTCAGAGTCTAGCCACATGGGCGGATCCAGAACATTTTTTAGGGGGGGGGGGGCTGAGAATCAAAAACAATTATTTTTCAGTACTACAAAAATTACAATGAAATAATCAAAGGGAGACACAACTAAAGAAGAAGTGCTGACAAGAATAAAAACAGGATGATGTCTGTTCGGAAGATACAAAGAAATCTTCTACGACAGACAACTACCAATATCGTTGAAGAGAAGAGTTTTCGACCAATGCATACTCCCAACGATAACATATGGATGCCAAACCTGGTCAATTACCAAGGAAATATACAATAAACTGTTGACCACCCAGAGAGCAATGGAAAGAAAGATGATAGGAGTAACACTAAGGGACCGGATACCCAACCAATCAATACGAGATAAAACTAAAGTCAAAGACATGGCTAAATACGTCAACACAATGAAATGGAAGTGGGCGGGACACATAGCAAGAATGACAGACAACAGATGGACCATAAGAACCACGGAATGGCAACCAAGAATAGGAAAGAGATCCAGGGGCAGACCCCAAAAAAGATGGAGAGATGACATAATAAAGTTAGTTGGGGGGACTTGGACAAGGACGGCAAAAGAAAGAGCAACCTGGAATGGTCTGACAGAGGGCTACATCCTGCAGTGGATGGACGATGCCTAGATAGATAGATAGATAGAATCAAAGGGAGAAAAACAA
>CM055826.1:18005329-18039155 GCA_029582265.1 Zoroaster sp. YZ-2022
TTTTGACTTTCTAGGTAAACCCAGGGTTGGACTGGAACGCATTGTACGTGGAGGTGTCATAGATCGCTATAAGCAGCTCGTTCGGGTGGGAAACCATTCGTTTCTTGTATCTAATCATTGAATATTCAGCGCGTCATTATCTCCCTAATTAGTAGCTTATTGAGTATAGGCTTGCATGCGTAAGGCTGCAGGGACGAGCCTGAAGCGCATTTGGATGGTAGATGTAACGTAACGACGATTGGGGTGTTTGCGCCGTCATCAGTTTCCCTAGTATAGTTCGATCAGCTAGCTCACCATGCGGAAGGGTAGTTTATGAACAATTGAGGGGTCAGTTATTTAGCCATAATTAACCCCAAAAATAATAATAATAATATTAATATATAATAGATACAGACAGTAAATACAGAAGGCAGAGCACCTGAGGGAGCCGGTTGCAAAGCATGATATATACTGTTCATGTGAGTTTATTCATTTGTATGCATAACGGATAGAGGGAAGGAATAGATACATCGTATAGCGGTTGGGTAGGGCATAGGCAGTAATAAAACACCGGCTTAATGCTTACCCTTAATCACTTTTTAGGATTATCTTGGGGTTAAGAGCGTAGACGCTTGAGTGATGGGCCGGCTTTTGCTGGTATAGAAAGGTACTGACGTTTTGAAGTGTAGCAATATATATACCGTATATATATATATATATATATATTTAAAAAAAAGTAAAAAAAATAAATAATATATATATACATAATAATAATAATAATAATAATAATTATTATTATTATAACAATAATAATAACACTCATAATAAATACACAATGATAACAATGATGTTATTGTATATGAGTTGCTGCCTTCCGTTAATTTATGGTTGATATGTTTCCCTGTTCTAGGAGAACGCTGGGGCCTATGGCGACTTGGGTGAGCTGTTGGTGCATCGTTTAAAGGTCTGTGTAGCACATTCAAAATTTCTGAAAAGTGTTTTCAAGCCTTGATAGAGGATGGTTGGGACGACGCGGAGCAGTTGGGAGACTTGACGGATGCCTGGAAGGTTCAGTCCTTGCTCTGGCCCCAAATGGGGACAGAGGAGAATCTTGAAAATGATCCAGCGAGTGGAGGCGGGTCCTTTGCATGAGCAAGTACAGAAGAAAAAGCGCCGACACGAAGAGGCAGACCCACCTCAAGATGCTGCAACTGGTCAGGTAGCTGACAGAGGTCAAGGCGCGGGCCCAGCAGTGCAGTAGCCACACTAGCAACCACCAAGGACTCCACTTCAGCTCAGGTATTTTGAAGTAAAAATAAATAAAAAATAAAATAAAAAAAATCTGTACAGAGCAGACCCTGGTTTGGGCTGAAAAGAGGTTCAAGTAAACGCCGCTTTGGTATGATATGGCTTTGGTAGTGATAGCATTTTGTGGTGAGTTCCAATAAACGTTTACCTAAATGATACTTGTTAAAATCACACGGACGAATATTGCCGTCGGCAGCGCCGGCATGTTCGAGAAAATAGTATCAGAAAATGCGACAGCCAATTGCCTTACATCAGTTGGAATACACTGTGACCAAAACGGCACAAACGGTAACCATTATTTGCAGTTTCTCGCAAACGGGAACGAAAATTTTGATGAAATTCTCATGAGTTCTTTGATACGTAGTTTATGAATTCAGTGATCACAATCTAAGCCATATTTCAAACCAATATTGTATCATACATCTAAGGTGGAGATGTATGGTGGTTGGGTAAGCGACCCTTTGTCATGTGAAGATGTAAAGGGGAAAAGCCCCAGTTGGCACGGGATGATCAAAGCCTCGTTTTTCAGGTTATAAGTGAGGGGTAAAGCCCCTTTGGTATGGGATGAAATTAAGGAAAATTTTCCCTCTCCGCAATCAAGTACAAAACAGGGAGATAAAAATAGTCCATTGCCTTACCGGTACTTGGTCAGTTTCTTGAACCGAAATAGTTTTCCCTTTTAAAGAATGCATTGTAATCTTTTGTTGAGTCTTTGGAGTTTCTTTTAGTCTGTAACCATTTTATAGTATTCTTGTATTCCCATCTCTTTGTTTTAACTTGTAAACAGTATAGCAATTTAACCCCTGGGCTACAAATTGTTTTAACAAACCAGAGCCAGGTTATGGGTGAAGGGTAAAGCCCCTTTGGTTTGGAATGAAATAAAGGGAAATCTTCCCTGTCGTGATGTGGAGAAAGGGAAAAGCCCTGCTGGTACAGGAGGAAGTGGAGATAAACCTCTTTTCAGGTGATGTGGCAAGGGGGAAAAGCCCCGTGTGAGAAAGATAAAACTGAGGGTAAGTCGCCATTTTAGGTTATGTGAAAAGGGGAAAAGCCCCTCTAGTGAAAGATAAATTTGAGGAAAAAACCTACATTTTAGATTATGTTAAAAAGGGGAAAAGCCCTGCTAGTGAAAGATAAATTTCAGGAAAAACATACATTTTAGGTTATGTTAAAAAGGGGACAAGCCCCTTACATTTAAATGTGGAAAGCCTTGTTTTCATGGTACGGAATTAAGTTCAGGAAAGTCTGGTTTTAGGCTATGTGTGTGTGAAAGGGAGAAGCCCCTGCTGGTTACCGGTTAAGATTGAGGGAAGAGCCCTATTATAGGCAAAGCCACATATTCAAGGGAACTGTCCTTACATTTACCAAATTTGCAGAGAAATTCCCGGCTCAATTACTCTATGTGGCGACGGAAAGTGGTTAGCGCTTTAAGCTGTTATGCATGACGTCGGCCTTAAGCGTTATGCATGACGTCGACCTTGAGCCTGCTGTGTCGCAGGTCCTATCCCAGTAGGGGTGCAAGTGATAATAGAAGGGACACGCACCCTGGCCAGTTATTCGTTTAGAGGTAACCAGAAGGTCCGTTCTAGACCACCGAATTATAATGTTGAATAAAGTTGTAATAAAGAACGATGTACCTCTTCCTTGACATCTTGTGGAATCCATTTAATTGTATGTCCAATAAAAAGAAATTAATATGAATGAAAAAAAAAAAAGGACAAAACGGGTAAATAGATCGTAAAGGCGTTTTTTGAGTTATTGGCGCCCTGCACAAGAAGGAAACCCCGGTCAAGCCCTGGTAAAGTAAATAAATAGGTAAAATAGATATGAATTAAAGGTGAAACTTCCATTGGGTTGATTATTTTGGAATACAGGCCAAATCAGCTCTGGACGTCCACAAGCCCTTACGAGATGGAGCTTTTAAGAGCCTGTACAGAGACCGGTTACGATAGGAATGTGGCTTACGTAATGTCTCTGCTCCGTAAGTACGTGGAGGATTTCGTGCCCTTGACAACAGAGGATCTGAAGGAGAAACACCTCTATTTAAACCTCTTATCCGAGTGTACAAAACACGTAGAGGCCAAGATGCATGGCGTTGCTATGTACATCTATAAGTCTATAACAGGAGAGGATTCAGACAAACGTTTGCGGTTCGCGAGGAAACATCTGGGGTTAGCTTCGCCACCCATTGATAATAAAGGGCGTTTGGCCAATCAGACGAAGTTCAGTGAGGGGCAGACAGGGTTACGGGCCAGGTTATCAGCAGTTTCGGCAGCCTTTTGGGCTTCGAGGTGCTCCCAGCATCCAGAGGAGAGACATATGTTACCGTTGTCAGAAAAGGGGCATTTTGCCAGGGATTGCAAAGAAATCATATAGAGTGGGGGCCGGCTCTGATAAGGATGACATATTCTAGAGCAAAGCAGATGTTCTTTCAATAATGATAACAATAATAATAAATAAAATGATAAGCAAATTATAGTACTAATGATATAAACAACAATGATCAGGATTATAATAGTAAAACAACAAATAAATACATAAGAGAAGGAGAGGAGCAGGTCGACGAATAAGAAATAAATACAAAGATTTGTTATATGTTCTAAGGCGGTAGGCTAATCTTTCGAACGGGCATAAACACCGCAGGAGCTCAGAGCTTTCAAATTGACAAATAAATTGTCTCCCTATTGTACCATTAAAACTATTTAGAAAGGCCCATGTCCTATTCCTGACAACAACAAAAAAATAAAAAGATAAGAAGAATAAGAAAGACAGGAAGGATGGAAAAAAAAATAATAATAAAATAAAAAAAAAAGGAAGAAATTGTCACAGAATGTGTGCCAGTAAATAAAAGTTGTAATATGGTATGTCAAGATTTGACTCATGTTTTCCCTTGATGAACTGTTTCTTAGTGGTTTGTTTCTTTGCCATTCTCTCCCTGTCTTACCCTTGCAAACATTGCGAAGCGATACTTGGACATTCTCAAATATCATACATGGGAGTATTCATCTGAGTATTATTTTGATCCTGTAGCAGCTCAGGCCTCAAAGCGGAAACGTGGGAGATATTCATGGGTTGATATATCAGGAAGGGCGGCAGATGCTCCGTGTGGGTCCGCCCCAAAGCCGGCGGATGTTTTAGCCGGTATTTGTTTGCCGGATTTTAATGCCCTTCGCTTTCGCGACCCCGATTTATTCGTGGCAGGTAGTTTGCACGAACAACGGGACGTTTGGGACCTCGTTTTGGCCGAATGCCCGGGAATAAGTGCACAAGTTGGGACTTGGTTACACGGTGGTGTAGATTTGTACGAGTTTTCCAGCCCTTCCAGGGGACATACCGGGGCCGAAAATTTTAAATCAGACACACCGCCTCACATGTATTTTCCGAACGCTCCGTCTGCAGGCAGTGATGTTCATTTTATTAATGACACTATTATAAGCGCTTGATAGAGGGTTCAGTTGAGCTTCTAGGGGCAGTAAACAGTATCGCCTTGTAGGTGTGTAAATGCCCTATCGGTGGAACCGAGCAAGCCCAGACTAATACTGTCCATGAAAGGTCCAAATCTTTGGTGTAAAGACACGCCCTTCAAACTGGTGCCCTTGGGAGATATTGCCAAATCCATAAATAAAGGAGGTTTTCTTCTCTGCAACTGACGATGCCCAAGGTTACAAGCAAATCTTCCTCACTGAAAGGTCAAAAACTTTTTGCGGCTTTGAATGGGCGGGGTTCTTCTTTGTGGATTCAACGTTGCCGTTTGGCTTTAAGAATAGCGCTTATATTTATTCTACTATGGGGTTTTGTCTATCAAACTGGCTAAAAAACAGGGGAATTCATACAGAAGTCTGGATTGACGATCGCTTTGTTGGGGAAGCCTATAGGAATTGAAGCACACAACAAAAAAATAATAATAATAAATAAAATGTTTTGATTATTAATTGCAGAGACCGTTGGGTGCCGGTGAAGAGGAGGCCTACAAGAGGGCGTCACGGGCTTTGTACGTGGTGTGCTACATGCAATCTAAATTGGGCTATTTCATTAACCTAAAGAAAAGTCAGTTGCAACCTGTTTCATGAATGGTCCATTTGGGTTTAGGCATCTGCTCAAAATCCTTATCATTTTGGTTACCGGAGAAAAAGAAAGCTGTATTCGCTAGAGTGAGAGAGGATATTCTGTCTGGGGAGGGAGTGCATTTGAAGACCATACAGCGTTTCATTGGGAAGTGTCAGAGCTTTGTACTAGTGTTCCCGGCTGCCCGGCTGTTTGTGCGGAAGTGTTGCGCCTTTACGGTCAAACTAGATGATGTCGCACTGGTACCCATGCCGCAGCCAGTACGGGATGAAGTTCTCTTCTGGCGGTTCATTGATTCTGTTTCGGAGCCAATCCCTTGGAGGCAAGAGCGACATCTAACTTTGCGGCTTAGTTCAGACCCGTCAGGCTACAGATGGGGCGGTGTGCTTTCGCTCGAAAAGGAAGAAGTCTCCTTCGGAGATTACTGGCCACCAGAGGTGCAGACGTCAAGGGATATATGCTACAAGGAGGCCTTGGCCCTTTATTTTGTCCTCATCTCAGTGATGGACCATTTATGGGACAGAAGGGTTGATGTTCAGGTGGACGCTGAAAGCCTATATCATGCATGGTCTGGTCTGAAGGCGAGGTCGACTGCTCTTGCGAGAGTCTTGAGACTCATATTTGCGTTCACTCTGGAGGCTAATTTTGATCTGCGGCTCCAGTGGGTGCCCTCTAGCGAAAATTCAGCCGATGCCCCCTCCAGGATGCTGTCCATGGCAGACTCATGACTGCCTCCCTCCCTCCCTCCCTCCCTATGGCGTTTCCTCCAAAAAGAGTTTGGGGGCGATACTGGGTTCACATGGGACCTCATGGCCTTGCCGTCAAATGTACCGAAAGGGAGAGCAGGACGTCCTCTAAAAATTTTCTCCAGATATCCAGTTCAAGGCACTGCGGGTGTGAATGTGTTTGCTCAGCCTTGCCCTAGAGGGGAGGTGTTGTATGTATTCCCCTTCGTCCTTATCCCCTTCACTTCTTCGGCTGTTGCGTGAGTGGAAACGTATCTGTGACGCTAGTTGTCCCAAGGCACTATCATCCCAGGCCTTGGTGGCCACATGTGAGGAGCATCTGCTTGGAAGTCGCTGCGTCTAAGTGAGGCCCCGGGGTCAGAAGGGAGTCCTCGGGTACCCTCCCATCAGGGTTATGTGCCCAACGCCGAGGGGTTTCCGTTTGAGCTCTGGGCGTTCAGCTGTTATTTTCCCCCAGGGCCCAACTTACATTATGAGGTGCGTGCCATGACCGATAAGAAGTCAATCTTACTAGTGTCGGACTCCATGTTCAAGGGTATTACCAAGTTTGCTTGGCCGTCCTTCCTAAAGGTCGAGGTAAATGTATATGGTGGGGCAAAGATGGCAGCTCTATGCAGGATCTTAGCATCGTCATGTCGAGTACAAAAGCTGGATGTTGCTGTTTTGCATGGCGGTGTTAATGACATCAGTAAGGAAAAAAGCACGGCTGGAGCTGAGGAGCTACTGGTAGTCTTCAAGGCCGCGTCTAGGCAGTTACGGGTCCAAAATCCAGAGGTTCATTTCGTGCTGTCAGGGATTTGCCAGACACGAAATTTTTTCGTCAATCGCCAGATAGCCGTTTTGAATTCAACACTCAAGGAACTATGTGATGGTTCCGGCTGGCATTTTCTGTCGAACGATCACATTTACCAGAACGACCTTAAAGACCAGGTGCATCTGACAGTGGGGGGCAGCTTGAAACTTCATCGTCGTTTGCAGATGTGCCTAAGGTCCATTTGTGGTGGGCGCGTGGGGTTATCCGTACATCCGGAGGCAGAGCAACCTTTAGTCTCATCACCTTAACTTGAGATTAATCTGCCGTTGGGGTCTTACATTTGACACGTTTTCCTTTTAATGCAGCTGACTAGAGTGAAGACCAGGCTGGTGGAGCTGAACCGCAAACTGGATGAACGTCCCTACAACAAGCAAAAGAGCCGTTTGGTGAACACTCTCGATATATTTCTAAAGGATACCGGTAATCATCATTCGGGTTACTATACCGATGGCTACAGCCTGGAAACAGCAACTCCAGAGGATATTATAAAATTTTTAGTAGACCGAGATGCGAAAGGGAAGACTCAAGTGCACGTTTTGGGTTGTCCCAATCTAGGGAGACAAGGATCCCTTGGATGTGGGTGTCAAAGCTATCTGGCAGCGGGGACGGTGGATTCATACATCGGGCAATTTAGAGCACACTTTAATTCGCTTGGCAGTAGACAGCCGTGGACCCCAAGAACCAAGGAAGGAAACCCATGCATATCAGAGCGGGTCAAAAGATATTTAAAAGCCATCCGATTGGAGCAAGCGGAGGCGCACGTCACACCTAGACAAGCTGTCCCAATATTTTCTGACAAGATGCGATGGTTGGTTGGTGAGATTCGGGGCGTATTGCAGGTTTGGTGGAAGCGGAGGGCCAGTTTCATCAAGCACCACATTCTTCACAGGGATCTAGCGTTTTCTCTCTCTTTGGTGGGCCGGGGATAGAGCGGCGGACTTAGGCCGCGCAAAAACATGTGAGGTGACGAGGATTGATGGCGAGGATTTGCTGCTAAATCACACCATTGGCAAAACAGTGAGAGAGGAGGCTCTTCTTTATTATCCTACCAAAGTTAGACGAGGGGAGATGGATCCGGCTGGAGCAATTGATAGTATGGTCGCCATGACTCGCGTGCATGGATTTGACTTGACTGGAGGTTATCTCTTTCGCCCATGTACACCAGATCGACGGTTCTTGGCAAATAAGCCGTTCACTGGAAACAATCCCAACAATCGGCTAAAACTGTATTTCTCCGCTTCTTCGGATCCCAGTGACCGCGCCCTAAGGGCGCATGGTAGTAGGCCGGAGTTGCCACCACTCTGAGGGTTTTAGGAGCGTCGGAACAGCAGGTGATGGACCATTGTGGGTGGGCTACGCGTCGAACTTTCAAACACTACACGGAGGTTGAACGCGTCACAAGGCGTTCCGGTACGGTTCAATTGCTTCGGGATGCAGTATACACTGATAATGGAGGTGGCCAGGCTTCGGCGTCGGACCATGCCGAAATTCTATCGCCGGTTAAATTCTGGCTTCAAAGTGGAAGCGGCATTTCAAGCACCAGATGTCGCCTGTGAATCAGCAGGCCTGCGAATTAGCAGGCCTGCGAATTAGTTGAGTTTTCAAGTCTAGAGCACAAAGATGGTAGATAAAGAAAATAAATAGTCAAACAAGTAAATCAATTAGGCAAATATATAAAAAGTATGAAATAAATTAAACTAAGCTTGGCAGGTGAAAGTGGTTCTTTATTGTAATAGTCAGCATCAGATCATCAGGCCTTTAGAAGTGGGTTGAGATACGAGGGGTTGAAGGGTTACCTGGGGGCAAGTGTGGGGTCGGCGGGAGGCGGGCGAAGCTTCGTTCACCTTCGTTTCTGCAGTCCTTAACAATTGTAGAAGCCAGAGCCCGAGAAGAATGCAGTGATGCAAATAGTAAGCTCTTGACTTGTAAGTAGAAGGTCATAAGTTCGAGCCCAGGATGTCTTGGTTCGAGTATAGTGTTTTTTATTTTAATTCTGACTGATGTCATTCTAATGTTTATGTCTGAGGTTTATAAATAAACTCAAACACAATAACAGTAATTATTTGCTTACTTAATGATAAAAACACGAGATTAAGAAAGACTCTATAATGTTTGGTACAACACATAATGATGACACTACTGTTAACACAGTAAATAATAAAAGAGGTATATAATTAAACTCAAATGCAACTAATTTAAGCACAGCAAGTGGTCCGGTAGATAACACTTTTGACTTGTAAGTAGGAGGTCCTAAGTACAAGCCTAATGTTGTTTATTTTTATTCTGATTGATATCATTCTAAGGTTTATATCTAAGGTTTATAATTAAACAGCAAATGGTCTAGCGGATACTAATGTTGACATGTAGGTTCAAATCCAGTGTAAGTCTTGTTTTTTACTCGGACTGTTATTATTCTAATGTTTATAATTAATGTTGTGATTTTTAATTTTGTTTTGTCAAGATCTGAGAAACTTGTCCGGGGCGCAAGGGAGTTCTTCAGCGCCCTCCAAATCATCGTTGATTTCTTCCTAAATTTTCCTTCTAGAGTTTCTCCGCTTTCTCGCCTACAACGTTTTAGGTCTGCTCCTCGTTGCGTTGGCCTGCTCACGACGTTCGGAGATTACTTGTTCAAGCCTGTCCTGGCTGCCTTGTTCAACAGTGTATTACAGCCGCTGGCCGTGTTTTTTTATTTACAACCTGGGATTGGAGCTGATGACAATATTCAAACCTTTGATTTACATCTTAGGAGGATTGTTTACAGGATGCAATGCTCTTGAGAGCATTCAGGCTAGTTGAGATAAACTGGAGGGCGTTTCCAATAATGTACAGCCACTGGGGTTTGGAGGAAGTTTAAAGATTACATTCAAATTTAATTATTATATGTAATAGGCTGATTCAATATTTTGTTTAACATTCTTACACAGGAGTACAATTTTTATTTCCTTTATGTGTAAAAGTTTTCCTTAGTTTATTTTAAAATTGATCTGCTCATTTCAGAGAAATCTTTTAGTTCATACTTTGCCACACAAGTTTATAGAGGTTAGCATTCTCTCCCAAAGGACACTATTCCAAGTTTAGTTTGATTGTATCATACATTTGTGTGAATTTTTAAATTATTTAATTACATTTTTATTAAATGCATTATTTCCTCTGAATCATAGTTATTTTCTCACCTGTCTTAAATATGCACTACCATCGTGTTTTCCACGTCACACTTCGAGGCTTGTGCATTAGCTACCAACCAAGGTCAAAGTTGAACATCAGGGAAAAATATGGCAGCCGCACACCAGATATGGCGTAATTTAATGTGATTGATCATTTTGACCTTTGCTGTATTTTTTGTCATGAAATAAAGCATCAAATACAATTTGCAAAAACAATATATAATTCGTCACCGTTTTCAGGAAGCGCCACATATCTCAAATGGCGTGATTGAGATTTACATTTTATACTGTGCAGCTTAAACTGCAAATCTGCAATATGGTTTGCAGTTTAAAACCCCTTACATAATTCTGTAACCTTTCCATTGACTAACTAATTTATTTTAAAATTTTGGCTAATTGCCATAGTAACTAGTCAAAGATATGTGTCTCTTGGTGAAACCTAAACAAATTTTTAAAATAGAGAAATAATTTTTTTCGACCCGTTTCAATTTTCCGTAGTGACGTAGTAATGATGTCATTGATCATAGTTTTGATATGTGGGTCATTCCATGAACGTGGGACACTTTTGTTTTCCATGTATTTCAGATATTGGGGCCTGTGTTATTCCTTACATCGTACGAGCTGATGATTATAACTTTCACCCTATTGTTTGCATCTCATGCAGACCTAATATGACAAAAATTTATTGGGTCTCCCCTTGTAATTTTGTTACATCGTTAACCTCTTATCAGGTGAAGCAGGAAGTAAATGAATGACACTAGTTTTAATGTTTGTATCTGTTATTTTAAAAGATGACAATCTACAAAACTATGATAAATAAGGTAACAAAACTTTTTTTTCTTTATCAAATTTTGACCTCCATGTCACACTTTTGGGTCCCACGTTCATGGAATGACCCATGTATATATACTCAAACGTAAAGAAACTTACCACTTGTTTGAAATGTAATAAAATTGTAACAGTTCAAAAATAAAACAAACCAACAATTGCTAAGTTGAAACATTGGCATTTTATTGATGACATGTCAATTTTTTGACCACGATAAACTATCTCATCAGTACATAACAGCAGAGGTTGCAAAGTCAGTCCCCTTTCAATAGCGTGTGTGGCCACCATTGTTTTGGATACAGGCAGTGCATCGTCGGCGCATACTGCCTACCAGTCTTTGGATGGATTGCTGCTGGATTCTGTCCCACTCAGTCCTCAATGTCTCAAGCAGCTCTGCCCGTGTCCTGGCCCTGCCAACTACGCGTCTCCCAAGCTCATCCCACAGGTGCTCTATGGGATTCAGGTCAGGAGAGCGCAGGCCACTGCATGGTGTTGATGTTCTCGCCTTGGAGAAATGCGGTGGTAAAGCGAGCAGCATGGGGACGAGCGTTGTCATGCTGAAAGGTTCTCAGTTCTGGGTGGTCTAGCAGGAATGGCGGCAGATGAGGTCGCAGGATGTTATCCACACACCGCTGGGCGTTAAGATTCCCATCCACAGCCACCAGTGGCGTCCTGTACCGGCCTGATATGGCGGCCCACACCATCACACTTGGGCCACCCACCTGTTGGCTTGACGCACGCAACAATCGGCATATCGCTCGCCAGTTCTTCTTCTCCAGACACGCTCACGCCCATCAGGACTGTCCCACAGAACCTTGACTCATCGCTGAGAAAGCGATCTCGTTCCACTGCGCCAGGTCCACCGTTGATGCTGCTGGCACCATCTCTGTCGGTTGCGGCGATGGGCAGCCGTCATCACGGAGCCTCTGTATGGTCTTCTGGCAGTCAGACCATAGTCATGCAGTCGTCTTCGTGCAGTATCATTGGAGATCCGTGGGTTTGCACGCCCCAGGTTTCTGCCGCAGTGCGGGATGCTGGACGGAATCGATCCCGCAGGTGACTTAGGACCATCTGCCTGTGTCCTGCCTTGCAGTGGTGACTCTTGGCCTCCCTGATCGAGGTCTGTCATCTGCAGAGTTGTGGAGGGTGTCTCTCTCCACCAGGGCCGATATCGTCTGGTGTGAACAGCCAAGGCGACGTGCAACCTCACGGTAGCTCAGTCCGCCTTGCAGCATGCCCAGGGCACGCTGCCGTTGATCCATTGACAATCGTGGCATGTTCATTGAAATGCCCATTTTGCACTGGCCTTTTTAAAGCCAATATCAAGACATCAAGTGCAGCTCATTAACATCATCCCATACCCTTGGCTAATCACTGACAGTCAAAACAGCTGTTTAACAGCTGTGCCATGTAAAGTGACCATTGAAGGTTCAAGTGACCATGTGACCGTTTTGTCTGACAGTGAGGACACTATTGTCCACAAATAAGTTCACACATTTACTACACGCAGTGTTATTGTTGATATTTAAAGGTTTAAAGGTGGTGAAGTTTCTTTTGCGTTTCAGTATATTTCAAAGAACATTTCATGCACAGGAACCATGTCAAAATTCTCATTCACATTGCCTCCAAATCTCAACACGAGGCCTGATTTTTCATGAAATAAATATCTTGGAAAAATTTGAAGTATACATAATTTATGTCCATCATCATCCATTTGTTCTCCACCTTACTGAGCAGGCAAGATTACATTATATAGCTTTAACACCCTATTTTATTTTTCCCCAGATTTGTCAAATTATACATCAAATTGAAGCTATGAGATATAACCTTTTAAAATCGTAGTGTGCCACTAATTTGACCATCAAAGCATTTATGGTAACTCATTTCACAAGAATTACAAGCTAATAATGTAAGGAATTCAATTTGTGTTTTTGTTTTCTAATAGGTCATTTAGTTCTTCAGATATTGGCTGTTGAACTTGCAAAAGTTGTGAGGTCATACTTGGGTCATCCTCTTTACATTGATACCTAACAGTGCCCGGCCAAAAGGGTCTGACCACTAGAAACTGACCATTACATTTGGGGGCGTTTTAACAGCATGTACACTGTATATATGACAATAATAATATTTAAAAATTATAACAAATATAAGAACCCCTAATGGCCGGATCAAGGTGACCTTTGAGGTCATCCTTGGGTCATCCTCTATACATTGATACCTAACAGTGCCCGGCCAAAAGGGTCTGACCACTAGAAATTGACCATTACATTTGGGGCAATATTAACAGTATGTAAACTGTATAGAGTAATTATTTAAAAATTAATAAAATATAAGGACCCCATTGGCCGAGTCAAGGTGACTATTGAGGTAATCCTTGGGTCATCCTCTTTACATTGATACCTAACAGTGCCCGGCCAAAAGGGACTGACCACTACAAACTGACCATTACATTTGGGGCGTTATTAACAGCATATGTACACTGTACATGTATATATGACAATAAAATATAGTAAATATTTCAAAATTAATAAAAATTATAAGGACCCCAATGGCCGGGTCAAGGTGACCATTGAGGTCATCCTTGGGTCATCCTCTTTACATTGATACCAAACAGTGCCCGGCCAAAAGGGTCTGACCACTAGAAACTGACCATTACATTTGGGGCGTTTTTAACAGCATGTACACGGTATATATGACAATAAAAATATTTAAAAATTAATACAAAATATAAGGACCCCAATGGCCGGGTCAAGGTGACATTTGAGGTCATCCTTGGATCATCCTCTATACATTGATACCTAACAGTGCCCGGCCAAAAGGGTCTGACCACTAGAAACTGACCATTACATTTGGGGCGTTTTTAACAGTATGTACCCTGTATATAGTAAATATTTAAAAATTAATAAAAAATATAAGGACCCCATTGGCCAGGTCAAGGTGACTATTGAGGTCATCCTTGGGCCATCCTCTTTACATTGATACCTAACAGTGCCCGGCCAAAATGGTCTGACCACTAGAAACTGACCATTACATTTGGGGTGTTTTTAACAGCATGTACACTGTATATATGACAATAAAAATATTTAAAAATTAATAAAAAATATAAGGACCCCAATGGCCGGGTCAAGGTGACTATTGAGGTCATCCTTGGGTCATCCTCTTTACAGTGATACCTAACAGTGCCCGGCCAAAATGGTCTCGGACCACTAGAAACTGACCATTACATTTGGGGCGTTTTTAACAGCATGTACACTGTATATTATATGACAATAAAAATATTTAAAAATTAATAAAAAATATAAGGACCCCAATGGCCGGATCAAGGTGACCTTTGAGGTCATCCTTGGGTCATCCTCTATACATTGATACCTAACAGTGCCCGGCCAAAAGGGTCTGACCACTAGAAAACTGACCATGCAATTGTCCCATATACTAGGACATGCATTAAATCGAATGTCAAACTGTTGACGTCCTTTATATGAAACTTATGTCTTCAATATATGAAAATGTCCATGTCTTCAATATTTATATGAAATGTCCATGTCTTCAATATTTGAAGTTACGTCCATTATACAGGAGGGCGCTGTTCAAAACTTTTATATTTGTGTTGGTCTTTTATATATTTGTTTTTGACACTTTATATATATTTTTGATCCTTTTTATATTTGTCTGTGATCCTTTATATATTTGTATTTGTCCTTTATATATGGTTTTGCTCTTAAATATATGTGTTTGCTCTTAAATATATGGTTTTTGCTCTAAATATATGAGTTTGCTCTTAAATATATGAGTTGCTCTTAAATATATGGGTTTGCTCTTAAATATATGGATTTGCTCTTAAATATATGGATTTGCTCTTCTATATTTAGTTTAGTCTTATATATTTGTAAATGCTCATTTAGTCATATACGGCACCTCATACATTTGGTCATGTAAAAAATAACTGAGAGGTGATCAACCTTTTGTCCTCCTTGTTGAATCTACACTGTGTGGAACAGCAATTTATTAAATTTATTGTATTGATCTTGGGGGAAAAGTCCACCTCCATCCATTAATTCATAGAATTGCACTTAGTGAAGTTGGATAGATGGTCACGCAATGTTATAATTAAACATTATTTGTACTGAACCCTAACTACCTTAAATCCTCCAAAGGACACTTGTTTTTAAATTGGCACTTTTGAAACTGGTATTTCACCCTTCAAATGGGACAAAAATTACTACTTGGCAAGAAGTACAGACCATAAGTGCTGAATATGAAAGATCAACGAAAATGCATGATTCTTTTTGAAGATGTTTCAAAAATGTGCACTGAGTAATTTGAGGATTAAGGAAGTTCTAGCCAGAATACCTAGGGGGTTAGGGTTAAGAGTGACACCTTTGGTAATTCTTTTAGGAAAATTTCATGATGATCAACAATGGAAGTGCTAGTTTTAGATTAACTTGATGAGTGAAATAATTACACCTCTATGAGGTCATATTACCGATGCTGCTGCATAAATGAGCAGTTATATTTTAGTCACGGTGTTCATCTTGAACCAATTTCCATGCCATGTTGAAAGTCTGCTCTGATCATGACAATATTGTCCATTTTAGTTAGTGATCATTTACTACTACTCCAAATGAATTAAGCTAATGGTTTAATGTGATATAAAGTATTTGCTAATTCTAAAATTATTTGGAATTTTAAATTACGGGCATGCAACTGCAGTTTGTCCAAAAAAAAAAATGCCAGGCACCGCAAAAATTTATACAATGTTTTCACTTTTCAATAGGTACAGCTAAAAACCGAAAAGGAAATCAGCTGATCCGCTGAAAAGTTGCATGCCTGAAATTAGTAAAAGGAGTAAATGTTTGAAGAAACTGAATGTATTGAATGCTTCTTGCTGGGAAAATGTTAGCTTATGCTAAAAATATTTAGTAGATGCTTGCATTTAAATAATTACTCGTACCTTATTCAGCAAAATTGTTTTTAAATGAAGATAAATGATTGTATCATCCAAATGAATCAAATTAATTGTTTAACCCTCCGACTACAACAAGGGTCAAAACAGTCAAAATAGTTGATATACTTGTTCAAGGTATATCCAGTGCACTTAAAAGTCAAAAGCACTGTCAAACCTTATGTGTAGTAAGTACATTTACAGGTCAAAATGAGTTGACTGTTTTGACTGGTAAAAGCATTGTCTGGTATTTCTCCTGGAGGACGATCAGAGCATACTGATCGAAACGTCGAGTTGTACCACCAGTTCTTTTCAGAACTAATTACTACTCAATTGAGATTCCACATGGTGTCACCGCAATTAGTCTTACTTATTGTCTGGTATTGTCGAGGGTGGTTAACATGACCAGTCAAAAATGCCCCTGTGTGCACATTTGAGTCAACAGTCAAAACAGGCAGTTGACTGGTCTTGACCTCTATAGGCTACTTCCCACTAAAGTGCAGCTATAGCAGGAGGGTTAATGTGATATAAAATGAATTTGAGAAGCATTTGCTAATAATTCTAAAATTATTGATTTTTAATTAGTAAAAAAGAGTAAATGTTGAAACTTATTGAATGCTTTCTTGCTAGGAAAAATATTTTTGCACAAGATGTTAGCTTATGCTAAAATATATTTAGTAGATGCTTTTGCATTTAAATAATTACTCATACATTATTCAACAAATTGTTTTTTACATGAAGATCAATGATTGTATCTAGCACTTGTAATTTGATCGTATCACCTATTTTATGTCCAAATACAGTTTTAAATAAATCCAAGTTTCGTATTTGATTTTTATTGGATATCAGTATATGACTTCTTACCCCTCTCCTCTTTGAATTTGGAAACAAATGAAAAACATTTCAAGGGTAAGTCTTACTCCTTATATAAACAAGTAAATCAAGATTCAAAAGGGTAGCCAAGAGTCTTGGAAATCTTTTTCTTTAAATTTGCCATTTATATGTGAAAATAAATTATCGTGCTCACAAAACTGAAAAAAAATTCAAAATCTTGTGATTTTCTTTTTATTTTTTGTACCAAGACTTTTCCTTTTGTGATTTTTATTATTTATTCGTATAATTTTTGCCAACATCTTGGAAATAAAATTGCAAGATCTCTTTTTACAAATTATAGGGCCAAAATTTTCTCCAAAAATTCAAAAACAACATGGGCTAATTATATGAATGTAAAAATATAAAAACCACAAGGGTAAGTCTTCAATTTTTGTCATCAAGATTCTTTTTCAGAACTAATTATTACTCAATTGGAGAGAATTTCACATAGTATGTTCACCGCAACTAGTCTTACTTAGTAATAAGTTACTTGATAACATTAAAATGCTTTTTCCCACATGTTTTCTTACACATGCTGAAAGTCATGCGGACATGAAAAATCTCGATTTTGAGCCAATGTACCGGTTAACCGACCGAAATCACACTAACCGTTTAGAAATTTGCTAAGCGGCTAACAAAAACAATAAAATTTTGTAAGAATTTGCCAACCATTTTGCATTAGGTGTTCTAACTTTCTTTAGCTCCTTTCTGCAATCTCAGTTTTATTTTTATTTTTGGCACTTATGTGGGGTTAACAACCGCATCTACTCAACCCAAACCCCTGCATCATGTTTTTTTATCCTGTTACCGTGAATGCCAGCAAGACAACATCACTCGCCAGCATGGACAAATTCTTGGTGCTGCTGACGGATAAGCCCGGACTTCTCCAGGACAACTTCTGGGACAAAAGCCCCCTGGTTTTCAGGACCTCTCTTTCGCTCAAAGGCAAAGAGGTAGCCCCTCCGCACAAAGTACTGTTCCCCCATTATGCAACCGTTCTAAAAGCTCTTTTAGCTCAACATGGAACGTAAAAGTTACAGTGCTTGGATAGATTCATGTGGCACGAGGGGTAGGGAGCTTCGATCTTGGTCACAATTATTGGACCACCCCCCATGGCGGCAGCAAAAAAACAAAAAACAAATTTGGGACAAGAAACACAATTTAAATTGTGTACTAATTGGCCTTTAACAAATCTAATACAATAATAAACATTTTCCATAAAGACAAAAAATTCCAACCCATGCTGGGATTGGACCAGGGCGGGACCATATTTTTACACCTGAGCTGCTAAGCATCTGGGTACACATTTACATATTCATGCCTCCTGAACTGGACATCAATTACATAATATGGGAATATTGACACCCAGTTCAAGGAATGAAATATATTATATCTGGGCATGCATTGAACTGGAGCTTCAGTTAATTGATTTAATTTTGCCCTACACCGACGATGTGTATAGCACTGTAAGCGTCAGTGCGTCGCTTCCGAGGTGTCTGAAAAACACTACAGGCGACTCGGCGGGCGGGATTCGAAACTCCACGACCTCACCTGCTTACCAGTGCAGACGTCTTAACCTCTCGACCACCGAGCTTGCCCCGATGTACGATTGGGTGTAGGGCAAACATTAAATAAATTGTTTATCTTTCTCGACGCAAGAATTTCACCAACCTTCGCGGAACCCGCTGCTATATAGGATTCTAGCCGGCCAATCGTCATCGTAAGCAAAGCTCGGTGTCGAGAGGTTAAGATCGATGCTCCACTAGTAAGCAGAAGGTCGTGGGAAGTTCCTGAATCCCGCCTGAGTCGCCTTTGTAGCTTAGTTTTTTCACAGACACTCGGAAAGCACCTCGAGCATAAGCAGTGCTATACACACGTCGAGTGTAGGCAAAGATTAAATCAATTCGTTTATCTCACCGACGCAAGAATTTCACCAATCTATATTATAAGTGGGGTTTTCAATTACATATTCAGAATTTGCCAGCCCATTTTGTTCCAGGACGTTCTTTTTGCCACATTGGTTATTAAACAATCATCGCAGCAAGGATTTCATTGATGCTTTTTGATTGAAAATGTATACACATTTGCTGACCAGTCTAGTTTTGTTGCCCATTGAGCGCCAAACTTATCGTTGTGACCATTGTATTGTATTGATTAATAGGAAGCATATTTAATTTCCCCCCGTGAGGGACAATAAAGTTTTTATCTAATCTAATCTAATCTAATCTAAACTTTCGGTGTAACCACAGTTAACAAAGAATTCACTGTGTAGCAAAATATTTTTGCAAAGCTAGTGAGTGAAAGAATGTTCAATCCAACTGCCAACTTTTCTTATCCATTCCAAACTTATCACAATTGGTCACAAATTGTCCCTTTAAAGATGAAAGAGGACACACTTAACTTAAGGGAAGAAAGTGTAGTCCAGTTGGAACAAAAGAATACGTCAAACCCAACCGCCACTTGAGCATAATTGTCATGCATGTGTTTTTAGCAGACGACCATCATCTCACTGGATTGTATATTGTTAGTGGGTGTGCATTTTCGGATATTTTTGGAACACGGATACCCGAAATCGAGGAAACATTGGATACCCAGATACCCATTTTCATTTTTTGTTGAAAAACATGCCTCCGGTGGTTACAATATATGTGTAACAAAATTGATCTTGTAATATAGAGGATACCATACTTAAATTGATGTTTTCTTTACTGTGTCGTTTTTATTAAAGTAAAAACAATTAGGCAAACATTCCCCCTGTTGCTGCTGGTTTGATAAAGTTGGTTTCCAAGAGCACGCCGCTTTGCCAGGCCCGCCCTTTTGCAGAATCTTAACGATTCGGATAGCAATGTATCACAAACAGATGGGAGAAAAGTGTATGGAAAATGTCCATAAAATACTACAGAGGCTTTATTGGAGTGTAATCTCTTGAATTTAAAGATAATTGTCTGTAAAAGTGTGAACATTAGGCCTACATTGTTCAAGAGTCACAGATTTCTGTTCGCACCGCTCAAATGTTAAGTCCGAATTTTAAAAAGTCGTTTACGGGTAAATTGAGGAAGTCATTGTATAAAAAAAATTCTGATTTTTCATGAAATAAATATCCTGGAATAATTTGAAGTACACGTATATATGTACATCATCATCCATATGTTCTCCACCTTACTGGGTAGGTAAGATAACATTATTGGTTATAATGAATGATAAAAAGTGGCGATCGGATATGGAGACATTCTACCCTGTAATGTTTATTTCTTTCAAACTGTAATAAACAAAGCATTTTAGCACATTTGTTGAGGTTCATAAAACTTGCTTTTAAAACATATTTCTAAATTATGAGTTTTAATATTGAGGAAATGTCCAAATGCTTATTATAGAAGATTTTGTTGTCTGATTAATAGGCAATCGAGAATAAAAACTTAGGTTATTAAAAAGAAAATTACGAATTTTCCCAGTTGACCGATTCTTTACACAATAAATATATAAATTATGTGATTGTATTATGCATGCAAGTTTTCTGTGTATATTGATTGATTTCCTCTCATTTAACTTTGTGAAAAACTATATTTCCCAGAATTGGAATTGCAATAAGAACTAATTGAGTGACAATCTGCTAACAAACAATGTGGTTTTTGTTTGTGATTATTACATTTTATGAAGACGTTTCCAGCTGAAGGTACATCTTTTGGAGTGTTAGTTAAACTTTGCATTTATGAGCATGCATAATTGTTACTTGAATCAAGATATACCAACCTGTCCAAAGTTCATCTCAATACAGAGTATGATATAAAAAAAAATCTAAATTTTACAGAAAACACTTTGAATGGGGAAAAGTTCCTGCTAGAAAGTAAGTAATGACTAAAGTAATGTAGTAAGCACTGACCAATTTTGCAGCCTTTCCTTTTTATTGAAAAGTGTCCCAACTTGATAAACAGAATACAGTTCATTAACTTTAAAACATGATTTAGTCTGCCAGAAGAAAATACACCGTTACAATAATTTACATAAATTAAATGAAATCACCCTGAAAAACAGCTGATTGGAACTTATTCTAAATAAAATAACGACCGATCCCCCCACACACACACCCCTGCCCCTTTGGCCCGGTCCCTGGCTAATTGAATAGCGCATGCTCAATACACCGTTGCCACACTGGCATTTATTTACTTCGTGACCTTTGACCACTTTAGACCAAGAATCGGTGATGAGACTGAAACTAACCCAGAATTGAGCCAGAAAAACCATCCGCGAATTCGCAGCCGCAAATTCCCAGGTGCGAACTCCCAGCCGCGAATTCACAGCCGCGGTCAGAAAAGGGAATGAGCAGCACAATTTGCTGACGTTAGTGAACAGTATTACCGTTTGTTTTACCAATTGCCTTTGATTTAAATATAATTTTTCTGTTGATAATCCTTAAAGGTGTCCGTACTTACACTTATTTCCGTTAAGGCTGAAATTTGGCCCATTAATTGGTGTCTAATTAGACCGTCTTTAAAGGGACAATTAATGGAATGTCTGCACTTTTTCAGGCCTTTTAAAAAAAATTGTACCTAAAGGGTTCACTTTAAAACAAAATATTACCAAACCTCTCTTATAAATATTAATATTTTATTTGATAATCATAAAAGCTGTCATTGTCCACGCTTAATTACCGTTGAGGCAAATTCGGTCCGTGGTAGTGTCTGAGTAGACCCGTGTTTAAAGGGACAATTTTTCAAATTTAGCTAAAATGTTCACCATTTCTTCTTTTTGTACAAAAAGGGTTCACTTTAAACAAAAAATATTATATGTTTGTCTCTCTTGGAAATATTAATTTTTGTTGATAATCACAAAGGGCTATGTCAATACCCACATTTAATTTCCGTTAAAACAGAATTTGGCCGATGAATTAGTGTCTCAGGTACCACCGTGTTTAAAGGGACAATTTTTCGGGTGGCTAATATTTTCACGCATTTCTTCTTTTTGTACAAATTAAAGGGGTTCACTTTAAACAAAATGTACTAAGCATCTTTTATAAATATCATTTTTTATTTGATAATCATAAGAAACATGTCTATGCCCACATTTAATTTCCGTTAAAGGCAAAATTTGACCCCATTAAGTGGTGTCTCAGATACACCGATGTTTAAAGGGATAATTTTCTCGGGTGACAATATTTTCAGCACTATTTCTTTTTGTACAAATTAAAGGGTTCACTTTAAACAAAATATTGCTAGCATCTTTTATAAACATAATTTTTTATTTGATAATCATAAAGAAATTTATGTCAATGTCTTACATTTAATTTCCGTTAAGGCAACAGGTGGCCCGACCAAATGGTGTCCTAGTGGGCTAAACAGTGTTTGAGGACCGACACTGAAAATCTACATTTTTCAGACGCTTTCTCTTTTTATGTACGCAAGGGGTTCACTTTAAACAAAATGTGCCAAACATCTCTTAGAAATATTGATTTTTTATTTGATAATCATAAAAGAAAATAATCAATACCCACGCAATTTTCATTAAGAGCAAATTTGTCCCGATGGTGGTGTCTGAATAGACCGTGTTTAAGGGACAAATATTCGAAATCTATACCTGCACTTTTTCGGGCAACTTTTAAATTTTTGTACACTAAGCGGTTCACTTTTAATTAAAATATTGCCAAACATCTTTTATAAATATTAATTTTTTGTTGATAATCATAAGAACATGTCTGTCTTACATTTAATTTCGTAAGGCAAATCAAATTGGCTGATAATTTTCTGTCCTAATTAGACCGTTCAAAAGGGACAAATATTCAAGGGTGTCTGCACTTTTTTCGAGCCTTTTTCTCTTTTAAATTAAAAATAAAATTTATAAGAGGTTTGGTACATAGCATTTTGGTACATTCCTGAGGACGATCGGGTACTGATAAAACCCCGATTTATCCCCAGTTTTTTTCAGAACAATTATTTAAAAATAATTCCAAGGGTCCCGGTCTTTTATCATCCTCACCATGCGCTACTTTTTTCCTAAATATATTGTAAAAAAAAGAAAAAGGTAATAATTTTTGAAATTAAAAATTGTCCTTTAAACACGTCAATTATGAACAATTAATGGAAAACCTTAACAAAATTTAAGTGGGGACAAATTTTTTTGTTAATTGTAAACAAAATTTTTCTTTAAGATTTTTGGGTTTTTTAAAAATGAACCCCAAAAGCAAAAAAAAAAAAAACCTGGTGAACACTTAAAATTGCCCCCAAAACCGTTTAACCCAAAATTCTCTCCCTGTAACGGAGGGTTTAAATGGTTTTATATTATCAAAAAAAATTAATTTTCTAAGAGATTTTTGGGTTTGTTTGGTAAACCCCCTTTTTAAAAAAAGAACAAATTTAATAAATTTTGCCAAATTCGTTCCTTAAAACCAATCTTTAACCTTTCATCTGAAATTCCCCAACGAAAGGGGTATCTTTATGATTATCAAAAAAAATTAAAAAGATTTTTCCCTTTTTTAATGAACCTTTCAAAAGAAAGGCCAAAAAATGTGAAAAAATTGCTTGTCCCCTAAACGGTCTATTGTGGACCTTGCCTTAACGATGGGGATGTGACATGTTCTTTTGATTTCAAAAAAATTTTTTTGGTTTTGGTCTTTTTTTGTCCCCAAAAAAAAAAAAGGGCCTGGTGAACCATTCAATTTTGTCCAAACCGGTAAAATTAACCCCTATAGGGGGCCCTTTTTCGGAATAATGGGGGCTTAATTTATGATTTTTAAAACTTTTAAAAAAGGTAATAGGTAAAATTAATTTTTAAAAATTTGCCCGTCAAAATTTTGTTCTTCCCCTTTTTTGAATTGGGGTGAATTCGCGGGCTTTTTGGCCCAATCGCGAATTCGCGGATAACTTTTTGGCCCCCAAATTTGCGGCTACTTCGGGCTGGGAAACATAGTGGGCCCTCTGGCCCCTTTAAACGTTTCTCACGCGGGCGGTTTTTTTTTTAAATATTTTATGAGTAAAATTGTTTTTTGTCACAGACCTTCCCGGGGGTTTTTTTTTGTATTTGGAAATTTACGTTTTAGACGTTACCTCCTTTGGCTTCCGGCAGACGGTTAAAAATTTCATTTTTTTTTGGCCACTCATGGGGAGCCTACACTCACGCTCGCTCCCAAAATGATTGGCTATGTTATGAAAGGAGGAAAGGGAAAAACATGGATTATGTAACATTAACACAATATGCTTTAAATTATACATGCCCATGGGACCGGACTTCTCTTCTGTCTATGCTGCGCTGATCCCGTTGGAAAACCTGTGGTCAAGTGCGGGGCACTAACTTACTCCAACAATATTTATGAAATGCTTGGCAAAACGCTAACAATCTCGGCGCTATAACGCCTTTCCAGTGCATGTAAGAGCTTTCGATAGTCTGTAATGGTGGAAAATGGCAGTTTTTTCGAAGTTGGTGAAGAATTTTTTTCTTATGAAGAACGGCGTGCTGTTGCTCAGATGAAAAGAGAACTTCTTACGTTTGTAAAACAGCAGAACAGTTGGTTAGACGACGTCCCCTCAAAATACATTTTACGATGAAATGAAGTTTTCTGATATCGACTATGCATGGAAGCATGTTGGTGAAATCGGTTTCACATTCAACCCAAGACTCTGTCACCCCATGAAGCTGCCTGTGAAATGAAATATAGCGTCAGAGATCATTTAGGGGGTAAATATAGCCTGTTTGTATTATAATAGTTACTTGAATTCTTGTGGGCCTATCTTTGCTATAACACCTATTTTAAATTTTGTTCCCAAATTTGTCAAGTTATAGGCTCATCAAATTAAAGCTCTAGCTGAGAGAAGATAGTTTTGCAATTTTTTTTTGAATACCTTTTTGGTTCTTGAGTTTGATCTTTTAACATTTGAAAATGGTTACTTGGTGTGCCGTAATTGACCATCAAAGCATTTATGGTAACTCATTTACAAAAATTACAAAAAAATGTTAGTTATACATCAAACTGAGCTATTAATTCTCTTAAAAATTTGTTAGTCCTGGCCTGGAGATGCCTAACTCAAACTGTGTATATTAGTTTTTATATTTTATTTTAGTATTGTTTTTATATCTCAAGTAAAAGTGTGCCTAAAGCCATTTTTTTATCGTTCTTTGTGTGATTCAATGTTTGTTTACTTCCAAAGTGGTAGCATCAGGAGATAAACCCGACAGTAATTTAGTTTACTTTTAAGTAATCTACAGGATGCTACCTTTTTCTGTTTCTGTTATTTCATATAAATTTGTTTTTTTTTTTTCACCTGTGAAATCAATAAATGAAATGAAATGAAATGGTTTTACACTAGATGTACATACGTACTAGTCCCAACATAAGGTTTTGTTGATCCCCAACGTCAAGCTTCTAACAATTATTTTTTTGAAACAGATCATTTCAAAATATTTGTTTTCCTTTATAAAAAGGGAAATAACCATGATCCCATTAAAGCTTTAAAAAGCTGGTAAAATAATGAAAAACATGGGTAATACATCTTTACAGCATTACAGTCAAATTAATCCCTGAATTAGTATTACGGGTTTAATGTTGAGTACTCAATAATCGGTAGAAATTGTAGTTTGCATGGTGAGGAGGATGATAAGTACAGTAAGACAGTAATTAGTATTTGAGTGTAATTAGTTCTGAAAAGAACTGGAGGTACAACTGACGTTTTGATCGTGTGTCTGATAATCGTTTTAGTAGTTGCACCCAAAAGTCGAGTTGTACCTCCAGTTCTTTCGAACATACTACATGAGAATTTGCATGGTGTCCGAATTGGGCTTACACATCAATAATCAGTCTACAAGTTACATTTATTAATCAAGCATTTGCTTCATAATAGCAACTTCTGTTTTTATTTATTTATTATTTTTTTTTTAAATTTTTTTCTTTGTTTGAATGATTTTCATTAACATTGGTTGATGAGATTTTATAATTCATTGTGATCTCAAGCTGTGGGAGGGGGTGTTGGGGTGCCAATGCCAGTGTGGCAACATAATGAAATTCAAAACCCACAAAAATGTTTGCTATATAGTGTTAATTAACAATTTTTTGTCTTTGCCTAAAAGGTGCATATATAAAGGACTGTATACTAGTGATTTCTGGTGTCTGTAGGTTTCGTTCGGGTTCCGGATACCCCCGTTAAATCTAAACTGACCCTGCACATTAAATCTTAAAAAGACAGTGTATTACATTCTACCGTGAATCAACTGTCATTATTTCGAAATGTTCATTGAAAATGTAAGTCACAATTTAGTCAAAATATATTATTTAAAAAAGATGCATTCCCTGCTCATACCTGTAGCTCATTTAAACTTGCCATTTTTCTGGTCAAAAATGTTTTCATTGAATAAACAATCTTCAATGAAAGAGAAAGAATTTATCAAGCTCGTTGAAAAATACTCATATTACAGTCCGAGTTTTGGGTTTTACAAAATAGTGTTCAGAATATTATCTTGTTTGATAAGAATGTACATGTATGGTTCCATGTAAATTGATTCTCAAAACAAAAAGTAAATAAACAAAGTTGTTTGTGCTTACAATTATCATTTTATGCATCTACAGATTAAATCAACTATAATATGCTTTAATAATCCATTAAGAATTAGAATAAAACAAATAAATCCTAAAGGGGAAAAACATTATACATACATAATGAAATCTGAATAGAATCAATAGCTGTTCCTGCAAACAGAACAGCTAATTAGTTTGGGTGTGTCTTAACCATTTAAATGTCCAAACAGTCTCATAATATCTGACAGACATTGTAGATATCATGTCGAGATTTTGGGTATTGCCAATTGTTCATAAAAAAAACACAAGTTGGCTTTAAAGGAAGGTTACAACATTGGCATTTTAACGTACGTTCTTTAAAACCCCTCTGGTTTTCAAAATATATCATACATGTAAACCTAATCTCTAAAGCTTCATTACAAACTATTTATTTTTGTTTTCAAATTTTTTGTTAATTTGACAGAACAATTCATGTTTTCCCCAAAGATGATTATAATAATGTGTTAATTTCATTTTTATGGTGATTACCAATGTTTACCCCCCTTTATATTTACAAATTGCCTATTTTACTATTGAGATGATTGTTATCATGCATGCTGCAACAATGAAAAATATATCTGGACTGAAGCATGATATTTGTTTTTAAAGTGCCCCCTCAATATGTGTAAAAATATGTAAATATACTATTTTGCATTTAGACACATTGGTTCACTGACATCTTTTATTCTATAGCTAGTTAAGAAATCTCTTTTGCGCTACAATTTGAGGGTTTTTTATCGCCGACTTCATTATCTTCAACATATTTATTTCATTTTTCCCCTTTTGTTTCTCGTTATGAATTAGATTTATAGAAAAGAATTTTTACATTGATAGTGCAGTCTCATTTTATTATATTTTTGGGCCCCAACTTGAAATTTTAAGTTTAAATATTTTCCAAGTCCCAAAGAATATCAACGGCCCGATCGCTGTCTAGATCGTGATCACTTTGTTCTGTGGCATATATCCCAGATACTCCAACTACATGTACCTTGATCTTTAACACATTCAGATTATCGCATTGAGATTAAAGCGAAGGTTTTCCCATGAAATTAACAATTAATAAATGAAACACCTTAAATGTATTGAATCGAACGTGGTCCCTTGTGACACTTAATTTGATTAGTCTGCATCCTGATCTTAAATTTCCCGGGTTTAAACAAATAGTTGTTAGATCAGTTCTTGAATGATATTTATTAGTTATGATCTGATTGTGAGTTGATGAGGCACTTTTGTTGCCGATTACTTTGTTTTTGATTACTAGACTCATTGTGGCTTTACTGCCAGCGAAGTGGAGCAGGCTGCTTGCATACGCCCATTTTCTGTAGTCAGAACATTGTATATCATACCAAAGACTGGCATTTTTGTCCCGCTGGTTATTTCTGCCATTAGGTTCCCCATCAGCCCTGTTTGCTAAATGGACAACCCTGTTTTTTTTAAAACACATGCAAATGTATTGGAAAATAAACATTTGGACACCAGTTTAAAAATACTAATTTGGGCCCCCTATTTTCAAATCATGGCTCATAACGATCAAATACATGTATATAACAATAGTAATGAGAAGCATGGTTTATCCCAAATTCGAAAATGAATTAACATAAAATTTAATTTTGTATTTTTTGTTTACTGTTAATTAAACAAGCTCAATGCCTATTTTTGTGTAATATATCACTTTAAAGTATTTGTTTCCTTCAAAAAAATTTCAATAAAAAAAATTCAAAATATTTTGGTAAACACAGGCAATGCACCAAAAAGGTCAACAATGGTAATTTTAGATTATCAAATAAACAAATTATTATCGGTGTAAGTTCTACATGTACAACCATCCGAGAAAAGACTTCATCTGAGTGATTTCATCTTACAGAAAACAGAATTGATATGTTGGATTTACAAAAAGCTGCTGGATGGCAACTTTTGTTAATTTATCAAAAATATGAGAACCCATTGTGAACAGATTTACATTGGTTCGATGATGTATTTTTGAAAGTTTGGGGTGAGAATACACTGTAAATAGGCTTGGTTTTTTTTTTGTGTGCTGGGTTTCCCGGGGAAAAAACAGTTTGAACAGAAAAACATAAACATCCTTATATACATGTACATGTACATGTAACATGTTTTTCATGTTTTACTTTATAATCAAGGGGATTACAAATACTATTTTATTCCGTTTTAAATGATAGTACATTGTGATATTGGGAAGTTAATGTTAATTTTTGTTTCCTGCATGACAAAGGCGGTGTCTTTTTTTCTCTTTTGTACTAAAACATGATTGGGTGGTGGTCCTCACCCCCAACTCTTCCCTTTTGAGGACCACACCACTTTATCAAACTGTTTTCCCTTTGGTTTGATAAAAAATAAATATTGAAATGAATTTAACCCCCCTTTATTTTGGTCCCCTTTTCATAAAAAGTTGATCCACCTTTTTGAAAACCATTGGTTTTTTGGGGTTTTTAAATTGGTGAAAAAATAAGACAGTTTTGTTTTCCCCAAAGGGTTTTTGAATGGTGGTCAGCTTTTAAAAACCCTTGTTTGGATTTTTCCAAATGGTAGTACTTTTTAATAAAAACCTTGTTTGGATAAAAAGGGGGGGAATCAAGGCCCCCTCTATGCATTTGAATGGATTTGAATGGTAGTAAATTTGTTACCAACACTTTTCTTTGAATAATTTTTTAAACCAATGGGCAATTTTGGTAAGTGGAAATTTTTAATGGTTTTTAAATGGTCAAACAGTAGGGGGGTTTTGGGATAATACAATGTACATAAAGTAAAGTACATGTATAATTGTTTTTTAGAAAAATATAGGTATAAAAGGTTAAGTGGGCAAAATTTTTGTTCCAAATCTTTTTTCCGTGTAAAAACCAAAATTGGGCAATTTTGGACTTTCCTCTTTTCTGAAGATCATTCGTTTATCCGAGGGGACCAGCTGGGGAAACTCCTTATACATGTATATGCATTTTCCCTTTTTTTTGGGGGGAGCCATTATTTCCCAATCCTGATACCAAACCCGTGTTTCCCGGCCATGTTAGGGGAAATTTAGAGGTTTTGTAAAGTTTTCCCCATTTGGGTTCCCCAAACACAGGGCAGGGTTCCCCTTTTGGGAGATTACATCTGTTTTGACATCCACCATCAGGTAGATGGTAAAAATTTTTTATCAGCAAACCTTAAATGACATTTGGGTTTAGAACAGAAATACCCGGGGTACTTTTTATACAATTTCTTTTAGTGAGAAAGGTTTTTAAGATAAAAAAAAAGTTGATGTTGGGGCAATTTTAACTCAAATGTTTACCAAGAAAATCAGTGCAGTTTCATGGTTATTTTAACAGTCCCACTATAATTAAATTTATTCAATATCAGAGGGTTTCATGTACCAACAGCTTTTCCAAAATCCCCGCATGCAAACAATATTAAAACCACGAAAATTTATAAAAATCATATCAAAAGTCTGTGATCAGTAACACACTATATAGTGTTGGTAGCAGGATAACCTGTTACCAAATTTATTCCACCAATCGCCGAGGGTTTATTGGTTTCCCCCAAAAATAACTTTATCATCCAATAGTTTTTTTGTCACAAAATACCCCTCACCAAAATGGCGTAATGATGGAGAAAGTGTACAAGTTATTGGTATCCACCACAATCATCTATGGAACAGTCGTGGGCACTGGTTCAAATCGCGGTTTGTATCCTAAAATTTTTTCCCAGTATAACATAATTAACATTCTAACAATGGGAATCATGGCATCTTCTTTTATTAGTTCTCAATATTGCAGCCATGAAAAATTTTAAACATAGGTTTTGTAGACTCAAGCTGCTCTTCATCTTACAATTGCAGTTTAAATTGAGCGTTTACGTTTATCGTGTACGAAGAAAAAAATCACAAAACTTTTACAGCCCTCATTTGAAAAATAATAAAAGGACCTTCCATTTTAATAATCGCCAGTCTTTAATTATTTCACAAAAGTTCGCCCAGTAGGCTGTTTACAGGAAGTTAAATTGAAACATTTAAAAAGGTTTACAACAGAAATTTGGGAGGGTGTTTTGTGCGGCTTTGATTGGATATGGGTCTCAATGCCATTTAACATTGAACATTTTGAAAGCGAGCTCTGTGTTTATTGTTTCTTTGAATGATTGCCAAGGGTTGAATATCCCGGAAGACCCCCTTTCTAGATGCTTACCATCACCTTTGTTGAAATGTTTCTGTTTATCGAGAAAATTCAGTTAAAACTACAATTGTCAGGAGTAAACATTATCAGTTTCAAAGTCAACAGAAAACCAATACAAATCCGTCATAAAACCTGTACATGCAAACCATACCAACCCTGGCTACATTTGTATATTAATTTGTGTAACCTCCTACTACAAGAGTCAAAATCAGTCAAAATGTTTGGTATACTTGTCAAGGTATATTTAGTGCCTCAAGTCAAACACTGTCAAATGTTACGTGTAGTAAATACATTTAAAGGTCAAAATGAGTGAAACCCTTTTGACTGGTAAAAGCATTGACTTGTATTTTTAGGTGATCAAATGGTAAACCCGAAAAAGATATGTGCACATTGGGTCAACAGTCCAAAAGAGCAGTTGACTGATTTTGACCTCTATCATTCCACTAAAATGAGCTACAAGTACTCCCCGTATTTTTTTTGGATTATTTTCTGTACTAATACGGACAATCCATCTGCATCATGCCATTTATTGGTGATAACAATATTCGCACATGCTACATGGTCTAGTCTTGTCAAAACATGTACACCTTTTGTAAATTAACGGAAAAATGCCAAGCCTAGTTTAAATGCAGTTGTATGGTACATTAACTTCAATTCATTTGCTTTCTACTATCAAGGTTCTATTGGAGAATTTTGAACTGGACTCGAGGCTTGGCTTGTCAACATTTTGCAAATTAACGGAAAATGCCAAAGCCTTTTTAAATGTGGTTATGCGGTACATTAACTTAATTCATTTGCTTTCTATTATCAAGGTTCTATTGGAGAGAATTTTGAACTGGACTCGAGGCTTGGCTTGTCAGCGTTTTGCAAATTAAGGGGAATCAAGCCTTTTTAAATGTAGTTGTACAGTACATTAACTTCAATTCATTTGCTTTACTATCAGGTTCTAGTGGTTTTGAATTGAACTCGAGGTTGTGCTTGTCAACAGGAACACTTTTGTCAGTTTCCATGGTTTTTTTGTGTATATTGTATGCAAATACTAAAACTAATTTGGGCATGTACATGTAACTGTAAGTGTTAACATCAATCGGCGAATAGCCCTCTCCCTTCCCCGATGCATGTACATTAGGCTGGTTCAGATTTCACCTTTTTAAATTTTGTACCTACCTTGGTTTCCATGGTTTTCCGTAAATCTTCAAAAAACATATCCGTTTTGGTCTCAGACAATGGGATATGCTGCCTCAAACCCTGAAGTCATGTGACTTGTTAATAATGGGAATTACGTTATTTTGCTAAAATGAGCTGTAAGTTGGTATAATGACCCTTGAAAGGTAAGTGATTTGTGTTTTTATGCAAAACATCACTGCTGAAGAAACATAAAAACCTTTGAAAATCATAGGGGTCATAACATGGGTCAAAATGTGGGGGTCAAAGGTAAAAATGGCAATTTTACCAATAGCATAGTGAAAGCGTGTTTAAGGTACATATAGTACATGTATCTGCTGCAGCCAGTTTGGCTGGATTTGTCTAAGCAGCACTGCTGAAGAAAAGTGATTTCTGGAAACCATAGAGATCATCATGGGTAAAATTTGGGGTCAAGGTACAAATTTGCATAGAGGCCTACATGTTTTTTTTTTACTGTCAGTCACCCCAAACAAGGCCAAAAAGCCACTAGGCGTAAGGGTTACATGTATGGCCATACACTTGAAGTCTTAGGACATACTGAGCTGCCTACATGTACTTCTGGTTTGATTTTATGTACATGTATAGCACAATACTGATGAATGAGTTTGAGTGCTTTGGAAACAATTGAGGTGATAACATTGGTCAATTTGGGTAAAAGGTCAAATAAAGCCAATTTTGACCAGTACATGTACATGTAGTATATCCTGTCTTATAGGGAACTGCTGTAGACATATGTGTATGGCTTGAATTTGAAGGTGATTATAAAGCGTATTTTTCAGAAGTTGGTGCTTGTTCAGGGTTGCTTTTGCCAAAACTGTCAATTGTCTCCTGTTGAACTCCACTGCTTTTAGAAGCCAAGCTCGCTGTTGGGGCCAGTAGTAATGATGTTGTAAAGTCCTCATCATCTTCACTCCTTGCTCACCATGAAATCTGGTTCACAAGACCATGTCCACAGGATAGCCAATTAGAACTTACTGTACATTGAAGAATATGAATGTGACTCTGGCCCATTAAGATCAACAAGTGTGGTGTTCTTTTGAGAGGTTTGGGAAAAACGGGTCTGGTGTTTCTGTGTTGAGCAACTTGGTTTCCATCAAGCCTTTCATGGTGTTGGTCACATCTTGAGTTGATATCATCCATGTTAAATCATCTTGCCTAGGGGCCTCGACCTCCTTATCTATCATCTGGTTTCATCATGTCATGTGTCAGCAGGTCATTATTTGGTGCATCAACACTGGTGGCTGTCATCAATGTGATGAGTGAAGAGCACCAAAACAGTTGATCCTCTGCAGGTTGTTTTGTGTCACAGCATCGTAACGATCTCATCCCATACATGAACATTTAATGGAGTAGATGTTAATCACCATCCACCTTGCCTGATGTACATGCATTGCTCCTAGTCTGCTAAAGTGGCTCCTCAAGGGTATGCCAACAAGGATGGTGAGCTCTGCCACCTCTCTGTAATCAGCTTGGGCTATGGTGCTTGGTGGGGTCTTGCTTGAGAGACTGTATGTTAGTGAGGTGTAGTGGCGGCGGTCTAGGCTTCAGTTCAAGTTCTGGTGTTAGCAACAGAATGTGGGTTCGAATCACAGCCGTGACACTTGTGTCCTTGAGCAAGACACTTAATCATAATTGCTTCTCTCCACCAGGGGTTAAATGGGTACCTGTGAAGGCAGGTTGGTTTGCTCTATGTCGTGAAATGGCAGCAATTGAGCTGATATACTCCCCAGGGCTGAGATGGTTTCAGGAATGATTTATGAGCCTTATGAGCCTTATGAGCAGGGATAATATATAATGCGCCTTGAGCACCACTTGGTTTGGATCGTCGCTATATAAATCCACACATTATTATTATTATTCACAGTCAGTGCTCAGACGATCCTGCAAAACCATTTGAATATTGCTGTATCTGCCCTGTACGTTAGTAGTATACTAGAAGCGGTACAGTAACTTCTTGATCATACAAAACCATTTGAATATTGCTGTGTCTGCCGTGCGTTAGTAGTATACTGACACACAGTACAGTAACTCCTTGATCATACAAAACCATTTGAATATTGCTGTATCTGCCGTCGTTAGTAGTATACTGAACAGTACAATGGCTCCTTGATCATGCAAAACCATTTGAACATTGCTGTACTGCCCTGTCGTTGTGTATGCTGACACACAGTACAATAGCTCCTTGATCAAAAAAACCATTGAATATTGCTGTATCTGCCCGGGA
>CM055826.1:18039655-18109321 GCA_029582265.1 Zoroaster sp. YZ-2022
GCGTAGGGTAAAAATTGAAAAACGTGAACTGAACCGGCCTAAGTCCGTAGCCTACAGGAAATTTTTTTAAATTTTATTTATTTATTTAATTTTTTTTAAATAATTCTTCTTATATAATTCCCCTTCACTGGCGGTCTAAAAGTGGACCTCTGTTTTCCTGAGATTCCGTTTTTTTATGTAGAACGTTTTGAACAATGGGTTAAATGGGTACCTGTGAGGGCAGAGTTGGTTGATTAGCCCTATATGCGCTGTAATGGCAGTAATTGAGCTGTATACTCCCAGGGAGCTGAGATGGTTTCAGGAATGATTTATGAGCCTTATGAGCAGGGTACGATATAATGCGCCTTGAGCACCACTTAGTTGGTGGATACGTGCGCTATATAAGTCCACAATTATTATTATTTTATTATTATTATTATTAATAATCACAGCTATCTACACTTTCTAGCCGAAACGCAGATACATAGATGTGATTAAAGCTATATCCATATTAAATGTTTCGTTGTTGTGTTGATCGATATTAAATAGTAATGTGCTCGGAGGGGCTTCGTGTTTATGTGCATACCTATTGGGGATAATGGAGGGAGGGGTGGGATGGCGCTTAAATCTGTGAGGGACCTTCACCCCAAAGGCCCCACCCTGGTCCCAACTGCATGCCACACTGATGTAAAGGAGTTCTGTTTCTGAAAGGATCAGCTTTCGACCGCCATTTTGTTGAAATGTTTGTTTGTCGGATCCTAACCTCAGATCAGCAGTGTACAATGTATACCAATTTTGTGTTAGGCCAAAAAGGTATTCGGTTTCTGGTCATCGGTCGGCTTCAAAATTGTGTGGTCAGGCTTAAAAAATTTTTTTTACTTGTATACGCAGGGCCCAAATTTCCATATACAAAGTATGGTGGCTAAAAGAGGCCTCACAAATCTGGCAAACGTTCATAACCCTATATAGTGAATAAGTCGTTTAAAAGACAGTAGGCATAATTCCAATCGATCCAGCAATTTTGGCTGCAATTAGATATCGTTTCACAGCAAAATAAATAAAAATTAATTAATTAAATTAAATTAAAAAATTAACAATGCCGACGACGCGCGGGTCTGAGGCGACGCGCACAGACACCAGAAACCGGAGACATTTTTTGGCTTTAAGTACGCCCATCCCCATGCATTTTCGTGTTCAGTGTTCATGTGGAGAAATACAAAATGTACACACTTGCATACAAATGCATACCCTTGCTAACAGGAAATCACCCTGGTACTCTAAAGTGTAAATAAGTCACATGGTCTATACAGGATTGGTTGCTCAAACGTTAAACGTGAAATGACCGCTCTCTTTTAATCCCCAATATACCCTACAGTCGGCGATGACTGTCGATCACGTGAGTTAATAGAGCAATGGGTCCTGATTAGTGATTATACCGCAGAATGTAAACAATTATGTCATGTACTCAGAATAATGCCGTCGTTTGAAACCAGAGCCGCATAAATACCACTCAAATCAAAAGTGTAAACGCTCAACTATAGCTTGGGGAAAAGATGGCTGATGTATTGGCTTCAGTCAATTCAATTATGATTAGGCCTATGTTCAATATACAGTGCATATGTACTATTTGATGACACGTGATGTGCGATCCACCAATCAAACTTCAAACGATAACTTCAAACGAATGAAATCCAGCGTGTGTCGAATCCGTGACCGATAGAGAGAACAAAGTTCTATGATGTCAATAATAGCTTCACCTTGTACAATCGAACTTATTGATGGAATCTGTACCGAGTGTTATGGATGATTGAATCATATCAATAACTGCTGGGTTAGCTGTTGCGGACAGTTTTCAAACCAAATATACAAAAAGCTTTTACCTGTCAACCTATCTGGATATTTATCAAAATCAAAATTTACTGCCATTACAATGGTATCAAATAAATAAAGGTCTGTGTCTAGTGGTCAAGGTTGTAACCTTACCCTGTGTGTCACGCTCGGATGCATGATGGTGGTCGGCGCCCTTTAGTCATTTAAAGCACTGCTCTTTCCACGTGAGTCAATCTACCTTTACTCCCTGCAAGCTATAGGCATCCTCTTCAGAAAACTCGCATCACGAATTAACATGTAAGTGACGATATTTGTTATTAGAATGATATACATTGTACATTTTAGTGTACACAGGTTTAAAGTAACATTGCGCTTTAACATAGGATATTGTTAACCAGCAGGCCAGTATGTTTTACTCAGGAAGGAATGGAGTTGATGTTTGGTTTCTTTCATGATTTAGGTGGAATTTTAAACGCAGCGCAAAATAAATGTAAGTTATTTATGCCTACAGTATATTTCTATGAAATATGTTGGTGTCTTAACAGATTTAAGTTTTGCCTATTCTTTAAAAGGTTGTGTTGTTTTAAAATAAATTGCACAGGCTTTAAGCCAACATGCGTGTATGTTAACGAACTCCATTTGATCCAGTGTGCTTAGTTTAAACATGGGTTTTGACTTTGATGCCCTTTCTTTGATCACTGGGATATACATTTCATTGACCCTGACTATAATACCAGAAAATAAATAACTCCAATAACATAACCCCATATTAATAAACTTGTCATTATATGTTTGTTATAAAGAATACTAGATAGCCTATAAAAACATACCAGACAGGATTCATAAGATATCGAGTCAATATAACTACATGTATCACATATACGACCTAGTAGATCAAAGGAGCAATTTATACCGAGTAATGGATGGATGGACTGCATTCATCGCTGGGTTAACTGAGGTGGAACTGCTTTTCCAACCAAAATATGGTCCAATAACAGGCCCAATACATGTCCGAGTTGGCACCACGCTGTCGTGCTTACTTGGGGCATAACTCTTTGGGCTGATATGAGCTTGGGATGCAAAAGGCCAGAAATTTATCAAGGGACAAATATTACTTGTGTAATATAAAAGTGTAATTATACAAAGTGTAACTTTTCATGACCTTTTTTGTCCTAAAGTCCACCCTACAGTATGCGAAGTGTGTTGTAACTTATATCTTGTCCCTCAAACTCCTTTCCATCTTTATAGACTGAAATACAGACAATGAATCTAAATCTTCAACTCCTGACTGACGGGAATTAAAATATCAATTATTTCTCTTTCAGTTTGGTGCATGCATTCCACTGAGTTGTTCACCTTCATATTCTCAGATGTTTTATAACGAAATGTCTTTGAATTAACTTTATAAATAGTTTGAGATAGTGTGTTAGCAATATTGTATCAACTCTAAGGGCATACGTGTATGATGCTGATGCATACGTGTATGATGCAAAGTGTAAATTGTGGTGATATTGTTCCAACAGAGTCCATAAAGATGGGAAAGACTTGCAGGACAAACACAGGTGACAACTGTACTTTTTTTTGTTTTGTTTTCAAGATTTTACAATAACCCTAAAGTTCTCAAAATCCGTCAAAACCAAGAACATGTTTTGTTGATTGTTTTTAAATTTTTGGGTATTTTACACCCAAAAATGTACTATACCTGGATGACGCCAGACTTCAAGTCCCTGGGTTTTGGGTGTTGAGTTATTTAATATTTGTTGGATTTGATAGATTCACAAAGGTCATTACACAGGACAACATCACTTAAAGAAAATGGGTAAACTTAAGATTCATATCAACATTGTGGTAATCGGCATGTCGACTCTGGCAAGTCGACAACTACCGGTCTATCATCTACAAGTGTGGTGGTATCGACAAGTTGCCATTGAGAAGTTCGAGAAGGGAGGAAGTAAGTGATTTAGCTTGCCTTTAAAGGACAATTGAGGGGTAGTTCTGACCTTTGACCTTGTTACAGGTAGTGCAGCCAGCCGACTGCAAAAAAATCGGTATTAATTATAAAAATATTTTAGTTCAGAATATAGAATTGTGTGTATTTTTTGATTGAGCACATGTAAATTAGGTATTCTATCAACCCTAACTCCTGGTTAAATCACCTAGATGCGTTGTAATTCACAACGGTGGAATGTAATGTTGCATCTTAACGAGCCTCCAGTTACTGACTCGAAATTTCAAGACATCATCATTTGCACTGACGTACTTTCGTGTCGCAACTCTTGACAGATTATTAAAAATGACGTTTAAAAAAAATGTATTCAAATGTTGGTTTGAATATTTAAAAATCCAACCCCGGAGTGGCTTCAAAAGTTTTAAAAATAATCCAGATTAGACCTCCATTCGGAAACGTGGATGGAGGTGTTGATAAATTAGGCCTATTTAACTTTGGCTCACGGCTCACTTAACTTGTTGCACTGATTGACCCCCACAGAAAGGCAAAGGTTCCTTCAAATACGCCTGGGTAAGGGATGCTAAGGCAGAGCGTGAACGTGGTATTACCATCGACATTTTTTGTGGAAGTTTGAAACCACGAAGTATTAGCCTGCCATGACGCCCTGGTCATCGTGATTTCATCAAGAACATGATCACTGGTACCTTCAGGTGTGGCGCAGCGATAGTTTCATGCCTAGATTCAAATATACTAGATCAGTTTCATTTTTTTATTTTTTTCCCTTTTTTTTCCCTTAGCTATTTTGTTCTCTTCAACAACACAATGAACAAACCCTCAAAACTAAGTTTTGTCTTGGGATTTAAAAAAACCAAATAGTACTTGTTTAACTGTGCAGGTTGACTGTGCCGTCCTCATTGTGGCTTCTCCACTGGTGAGTTTGAATCTGGTATCTCCAAGAATGGGCAGAACGTGAGCACGTTCTCTTAGCTTTTACCTGGCGTTAAACAAATCATTGTGGCTTTTGGAACAAGATGGACAACACTGAACCTCCGTTCTCCGAGTAAAGTCACAGTTTTTTAAATCTTTAGTTGGGAATTTTAAATTTACTTAAATATTTGAACTATATAACTTGGTGAATTCAAAGGGACAATTTGAATTGTGGGTTTTGAGTTTTTGGCTCGATGTCTAACCAAATCATATTTATAACAAAGAAACGGGAATCAATTAAATTTTTGCGTTTTCGTTATTTTAATACCGGAAATTTTCCTTGCTTCGAACATCGGTATTTACTTGGGGAAAAGGGAAAAACAATAGCCTAATTTTACATCACACATTTCCCCGTTAACTCGTTATAATTTCATTTGGGCACTTCTTCTGACAATTTTTTTCTACTAAATATTTGATTTTTTTTTCTACATGTAAAGGGAAATTCTGGATTTTCTGAAAACACTAAACGTCTAACATTTGAATTATTTTTTACGTAAATAATTGTTTTATACTTGGCCCAAGTAACCATGACACTATTGTGGTATATTTTAAGGAAATCATGTAAAAATGTATTTATTGTTTATTTTCATTTCACGTAGACCCGATTTAACGAAATCTCGAAGGAGGTGAGCACTTTCCTAAAGAAAGTTGGTACAATCCCATAGATCGCATTTTGCCAATCTCTGGTTGGCATGGACAATATGATTGAGCCTTCTGATAACGTAAGTCTAGTCGCCCAGTACGTTCATACCAGGCTATGCTTTAAAGCTTTAAATGTACATGTGGTGACCATTAGGCCAAGCGGCTTTGCTTACATTGAGATAAATTATCGTTTGGTTTTATAAAAACATTATTTGTTCACAAAAAGCACCAAAAAAACCCATCTCTAATGTAGCTAAACGTGAACATTGTGTTGCATTTTTTAAACAGATGTCTTGGTACAAGGGATGGAAATTGAGCTAAGGCAGGCAGTGCCTCAGGAAAACCCTGTTTGAGGCTATAGATAGCATCCTCCCCTAAACGACCAACCAAGAAGCCACTTGCTTCCACTCCAGGATGTTACAAAAATTTAAGGTAGGTCTCATTAAATTTGTCATTGAAAAGTCATGTTCCCCGAATTGTTGGCAAAATAGTTTGTCAATATATACAAAAACTGTTGGTTTTTCTGATTGACATTTGTTGGTTGATTTGTGTCAAATTTTCTCCCAAAATGTTTTCCCCACCAAAATTCTTACTACAGTATACCTGAGCTGTCAAAATAGACACAATTTTTTGTTAAATATTTATACATTAACATCCCGGTGCCACTTTATTGTTTTTCTCAGGTATTGGAACGGTTCCAGTGGGTCGTGGGAGACTGGTATTATCAAGCCCGGTACGGTAGTAACTTTCGCCCAGCCGGCATCGCACTGAGGTAAAGTCGGTAGAGATGCACGAAGCTCTCACGGAAGCCCTTCCAGGTGACAATGTCGGTTTTAACGTGAAGAACGGGCTGTCAGGAAATCAAGTGGAATGGTTGCAGGTGACTCCAAGAACGATCCACCCGCCGGCAGAAACATTTAACGTCAGGTAAACATGATAGCTTGATGCTTATTTTAAGAAAGCTTTGAACATGCAAGGTACAATAATTTGAAAGAGGAATTATTTTTACATCAATTGCCCCACCAATATGGTTCGAATGACTACGAAAACTGAATCGGGTCGTATCTACGTTGTGTGCAATTTTTCCATTGTCTTTTTTCAGGTCGCATCCTGAACCACCCCGGGCAAACCACGCTGGATACGCACAGATTGCTGCCACACAGCTCACTCGCTTTAAGTTCACTACACGAGAAGATTGACCTAGATCTGGCAAATGATGGAGGGGAATCCAAGACTGTCAAGTCGGGTGATGCTGCATAGTCAAGCTTACCCATCCAAAAACCCATGTGTGAATCTTCGCCGAATACCCATCACTTGGTCGTTTTGCCGTGCGTGAATGAAGCAGACAGTTGCTGTCGTATATCGAGTGTCGCAAGAAGGAATAGCTAGCAAGGCCCCTAAGTCCGCTGTTAAGGCAAAAAGAAGTGATGGCAGGGCCTGTAGCCACCCCTTTTAAGCTTTATCAAAAGCCTCTACCAGTAACGATCGACACTTAAATAATCTTGCCCTTAGTACAAAATCCTTAAATCGAGCGCTAAGGAAGAAAGTAGTATAAATGTAAACCACAGAAAGTCCTTCAGAAGGAAAACGTACCAATGTATAGAACATCTTTTCCCCAACCTTTGAATTTGTTTTGTGACTTTCTACAAGCAACCTTTTCAATTTGTTTGGACTTTCTAAGCAACCTTTTGCAATTTGTTTTGTGACTTGTCTACAAGCAACCTTTGCAATTTGTTTTGTGACTTGATACAAAATCATTACGTTTATGTTGATGTTGACACTTGAAAACACCAAATAGTGCATAACAGAAGACATTGTTGAAATATGGGGACCCCACATTACACTGACTAGAAATTAGTATTCAATTTATGTACAACACTGACATTTTTTAATGTTGAAACATGTCACCTGTACTAAAAATAAACATTTTTCGTGCATTACATTGTAATATATCTTTGCAGCATATACATTCTGTCTTGTAATAAGGCATGTTTTCCAAAGTATTTCACATTTGAGATCAATTTGTTTTCCTGAAAGTGTTCTATGTTTATTATTTTGTGGGAAAAAAATAAAATGGATTTCAATGATTTGGCCAATAAGAAAATGAAACGAATCGTAAATTTTGTTAATTGTATGCGTATCTTATAACTATGATCTATTTATGCATGCAGGTTAATTGTTGGCGTTGCAGTTAAAACATGACACAATCCGGTTTTAGTTTGGGTTTCTCAGTTTGCAGTCGTACGTGATCATCGCATTTATAATAGGCCCCATGTACGCTGTCATGCCCCCGTCACACACAGGAAACGAAAACTACAGCTTCATATACATGTAAATGGCTGACACTTAAGAAGAAAAATTGTCATGGGCGGATCCAGAACATTTTTTTGGGGTGAGAATCAAAACAATTATTTTTCAGTACTACAAAATTACAATGAAATACTCATTAAGGAGAGAAAACAAAGTCACAGTGAGGGGGAATGAGAGCAAGGGAATACTATGTTTGTTTGTTTATCCCGCACACTGGGAATGAGGGTTTTCTCCCTCCCCTCTCTTTTCTCTCCCGTACACTAAATGATGCGAGGACATAAATAATGGGAGGAATGGTAGGGTCAGTGACTGTATACATGTATAAGGGTGGGGAATAAAGGGTTGGGACCCGGGTGGCCTCCCCATAGGGCAGGGACGGATAGGGCTAAAGAGAATCATGGTGGGGGGGACAGGGGGGAGGAAAAAGGAATCGGTATAAGGGGGCAGATGGTAGGGATGGGGAGATAAAGGGATCTGCGGTTTCGGTGGCAGTTGTCCCATCCCCTGGTCTGGTCATATTAGAGTTGTGTCGGTAACTTTATTAGCAAAATGTTGCACCCCCAACTCTGATGTCTGGCGGCAATTGTTCCACACCTCCCAAAGAAAATGCCTTCGCTACGCCCCTGTTGGTAGGGATAGGGTAGAATAAAGGGTCATGGTGGAGGGACAGATGGTAGGATAGGATACAGGAAATCATAGTGGGTGGGGAGAAAAGTAAATATCAACATATTAAAATTAAAAGTCCTATAACTCAGTAACGAAATGATGTTCAAACTTGTAACTTGTAAAACATTAATTATGATATATATATGTACCTTAAATTGAAATAAAATCCATCGGTTCCGGTTTAATGGGCTAAAAACAATGGAAAAATTCAAAGACCAATAACTCCCAAACGAATGATTTACAGACTTGCACTATGTTGCTCTTCTTGTAATATTGCACAATTATCGACTGGATTTACTAGACAGTTATGGAAGATCCTGGTCTACTGGGAATTCTCTCTCTACTAACTGAAGGTTCTAAGTTTGAGATACGTCATGAACATGACCGCAATAATTTGATTAATTTGTTTTATTTTCTTATCCGTTCATGGATATCATCCGGGGACAAGGGAATCAGTTCATTAAAATGCCTGAAAATTTTTACATCAACGACTTTAAAATTTTTTATTTTTCCGTTTTTGTACCAAACCAAACTAAACACCTTACGTTTGTAACCCAACAAACGTACTTCTTTTATTTGATTTTGAACATAATACATGCAGTGTGAATTTTTTTGAAGTTTATGCTACGCTGCCGGGCTGTATACCTTTGAACTGTATACTGCAGCGGCGGCACCAGACATGTTAAACGGGGGGCAAGAGGGTCAAGCTTAAATTTAAGGGCAAACATTAATCTTAATGTAATTTTGTACTGCTGAAAAGCATTGACTTAGCATCGGGGAAAAATTTTTTTGGGGGCGGGCAAATTGGGGAGCAAAGAAGTAGCGCCGCCGCTGTATACATGTATATACACCATGTACGCGATAACACTTCTAGTGCAACGCGTGAATTTTAATGCAACGCTTCATACACACTTCTAGTCCGACGCGTGAACAATGTGACTGTGTCCTTTTAGAACACCATACCATGTAAACATGAGCACTGAAATAGAGTTACAAACATGTCATGAGTTGTGGGTCATTTCGGGTCTGTACAGGTTATGGGTAATGTAATACTAAATACATGCAGTCATGTACATGTACACAGGTGCAGTTGTACACGTATCAATTAAATCATAATACCTTTTGTTATCTGATGTAGGTCAATTTCTGGTAGGGATATTGCAAACCAACGTCCCAGTATACCTTTATTCAGTACATTGTGTACTTGTTTAAAGGTTTTGCGTTGAGTTAGCATCTGCAGATGATGGAATACATATTAGGCCTACAGTGAACACGTATTTTTCGTTCCGGTTCAGATTTCACGTGAGTTCAGGGCTCTTGAGGGACCATGCCCCAATATCTGAGACTAAAACGGATATGATTTTTGAAGTTCTCACGTGCAAAACCATGGGGAACCAAGCAGCGTAGGGTACAAAATTTGAAAACGGAAATCTGAACCGGCCTAATGTACAGTGTAATTTTTGTAATTTTATTTATTTTAATTTTTATATATAATTCTTCTTCTATAATTCCCTTCATGGCGATCTAAAAGTGACCCTGAGTTTCCGTTACCTGAAAAGCAGACAAATGTAGAACGTTTTGAACAATCACAGCTTTCTACACTTTCTAGCCGAAACGCAGATATACATAGATGTGATTAAAGTAGGGCCTATATTAAATGTTTCGTTGTTGTGTTGATCAATTAAACATTAATGTGCTCGGAGGGGGCTTCGTGTTTATGTGCATACCTGTTGGGGATAATGGAGGTGAGGGTGGCCTAAATCTGTGAGGGACCGCAACTGCATGCCACACTGATGTAAAGGAGTTCTGTTTCTGAAAGGATCAGCTTTCGACCGCCATTTTGTTGAAATGTTTGTTTGTCGGATCGTAACCTCCTCAGATCAGCAGTGTACAATGTATACCAATTTTGTATAGGCCAAAAAGGTATTCGGTTTCTGGTCATCGGTCAGTGAGGTGTCGGCCGAGCGGTCTAGCTTACCGGATTCAAGTTCTGTGTTAGCAACATAATGTGGTTCGAATCACGGCCGTGACACTTGTGTCCTTGAGCAAGACATTAATCATAATTGCTTCTCCACCCAGGGTTAAAGGGTACCTGTGAAGGCAGAGTTGGTTTGCTCTATATGCGCTAGAATGGCAGCAATTGAGCTGTATACTCCCAGAGAGCTGAGATGGTTTCAGGAATGATTTATGAGCCTTATGAGCCTTATGAGCGGGGATAATAATATAATGCGCCTTGAGCACCACTTAGTTGGTGGATACGTGCGCTATATAAATCCACAATTATTATTATTATTATTATTATTCAAAATTAGTGGTCACGTTTTTTTTTTTTTTTTTTTTTTTTTGCCAACGGGAAAATACGTGATAGGCCTACATGTATACGGGGGACCAAATTTCCATATACAAAGTATGGTGCTAAAAGAGGTATCAAAATCAGCAAACGTTCATACCCTATGTGAATAAGTCGTTTAAAATACAGTACGGCAGAATTCCAATCGATCCAGCAATTTTGGCTGCAATTAGATATCGTTTCACAAAATAAATAAATAAATAAATAAATAAATAAATAAATAAATAAATAAATAAATAACAAAATAAATTAAATTAAAAAAATTAAATTAAAAAATCAAAATGCTGACAACGAGGTGAAGGCGCAGACACCAAAAACCCGGGAGACTTTTTGGCTTTTACGCCCATCCCCATGCATTTTCGGTTCAGTAGTCATGGGGAGAAATTCAAATGTACACATTCTGATACAAATGCATACCCTTTGCTAAGCGGGAAATCACCCGGGTACCTAAAGTGTAAATAAGTCACATGGTCTATACAGGATTGGTTGCTCAAACGTTAAAACGTGAAATCACGGCCTCTCTTTAATCCCCAATATACCCTACAGTCGCGATGACTGTCAATCACGTGAATTAATAGAGCAATGGGTCCCTGATTAGTGATTATACCTGCAGAATGTAAACAATTATGTCATGTACTCAGAATAATGCCGTCGTTTGAAACCAGAGCAGCATAAATACCACTCAAATCAAAAGTGTAAACGTCAACTATAGCTTTTGGGGAATAAAGATGGCTGATGTACTGGCTTCAGTCAATCCAATATGATTATGTTCAATATACATGTATGTACTATTTGATGACACGTGATGTGCGATCCACCAATCAAATAAAATATATGTAGATACGTTTCAAACGAATGAAATCCAGCGTGTCGAATCCCGTGACCGATAGAGAGAACAAAGTTCTATGATGTCAATAATAGCTCACCTTATACAATCGAACTTATTGATGGAATCTGTACCGAGTGTTATGGATGATTGAATCATATCAATAACTGCTGGGTTAGCTGTTGCGGGACTATTTTCAAACAAAAATATACAAAAAAGCTTTTTTACCTGTCAACCTATCTGGATATTTATCAAAATCATAAATTTACTGCTATTATAATGGTATGAAATAAATAAAGGTCTGTGTCTAGTGGTCTTGTAACCTTACTCCTTGTCCGCTCGGATGCATGATGGTTCGGCGCCCTTTAGTCATTTAAAGGTCCTGTGAAGAGTGTATTTACCAAACTTTATTTTTTGGGGCTGTTATATTGAATGGTATGAATTAAAATAATTTTTAAAAGTTTTTGTTGTTGTGTCGAGGGATTATTAATTGTTTATCTAATAATCAAAAAATTTACCACCGAATTTTCAGTTTAACGAAACGTTCGTGACGTACACAAAGGCAGAGAATTTTACACTCGTGGAGCTAGGCGGTATGGTTTGGTGCAGACTTTGATCGGTATATATCGCCTAGATCCCGAAAAGCGGGCAATACATAGAAAGAAATATACAAGAGTCCAATCAAAATATCGTTATAGGTGTCAAATCATTTAGTGTCTTTATTTTCTAGTTGATGTCGTCTGACTGCCGTTTTTCATACTTTGATTCTTATGTCATCCACACATTGACAAGTTTCACAGATGAGTTGTCTCCATTTTGGACGATCTTCAACAATATGTTTCATTCGTTCATAACACAGCCACATTTTAAGGCCTTTGACTGTGTCCTTAAACCTCAGTTGTGGGCGGCCTACAGGTCTTGATCGGATAACAGTCTAATAATTATAGAGGTCGAGTTGTCCCTGTCACAGACAATGCACGCTTAGCGTTGTTCATGCACGCACAGCACTTATATTAAGTTTTAAACATTACTTTGGGCTTAGCGTATAATTATATCTAAAGTAGTAAACTTCAAATGAATTAACCGGTATGCACTGTTGTAACATATGTTACACTGACTTTGGCATTTTTGGGTCCAATAAAATACCAAATCAATCACTTGTCAGCCTTTGTAACATATGTGCTACCCTTTATAGTGTAATAACTCCTTCTTTGATCAATACTAACTAGTTGAAGCTTGTATGGTAAGTCCATGATAGGCCAAACAAAGTTGGAGTTGAAGTAAAGATGAATATCCCTTGTTTATTTTGTCCCCAATACCCAGTAGATTCACATAAAGCTCTGTAATTTATTCCAAACAAAGGAGTGTTTGGCTGGTTACAGGATTTTTCCAAAAGCGATGTAGCAGATGAATGGATACGTGTCATGTATGCAAAGTACACCCATGTGGTGTGCCATGTATGTAGTGTATATCGTCGTTATTATTTTGTATCATTTGTACAATAACTATAAAAATAAAAAATAAAAGTTTTACCACCAAAGAAAGTTTTACCTCCTAAAATGATTACTAATTTTCTCAACTAGTGCTGTATGACAGCGGTTAAAAAACATCGTCAATTATAATAATTTCCTGATTCCACAGATGAAGGTCCAATAGCCTGGGTGATGGACAAGTAAGGCAGAGCGTAACGTGGTATTACCATCGACATTGCCTTGTGTTTGAAACCACAGATTCGTCACTGTGCTAGTGACGCCCCGGTAAAAATCGTGATTTATCAATGAACATGATCACTGGTACCTCCAGGTAGGCCTGTGGACAGTACTCATCTAAAACTTCAAAGGTAAAACTTGGCATTATTTGGTGAATATTCCATCTTGCCATTATACATCTGTGGATTTTCGCCATATTTAAAGACCATGATGGTATGTTTATAATAACTGGTATGTTTTAGCTTCGGATACGATTTTTGTCATCCACGATATATTGTCAAACATAGTAAAATTGCGGACTTTTTGATATGTACGCTAGATTTTATTTTTAACGCATGGTGCTTTTTTCCCGATGTATAACATGTAGGATTTGTTTACTTGCATATTTACAAGCGTCATGTTGTAGTATATTGTTTTTCCAGTCAATAAACTGTTGTATTTTGAGGGACATTCGTGGATATCGAGTTTTCGTCATTCTACGGTATTTTTTGCACCATATTGGGTTTTCGATAATATCGCGATTATTTTTAACGCATGAGTGCTTGTCAGCCGATAATAACAGGGATGTACCATATACAGCGTCACAAATAATTGCCAGTGCTTACCTGAAGACACGTGAATCGCGCCGTTCACGAGTGCACCATGGCCATGGCAATCTGTTTCCATAATAATCCCAATGGCATCCCAATCAAATCATCAGCCTGAGTTCACGTGATTCGCGTTCCACGACTGGGTCATAGTATAAACACGTGACTAGGTTTATTAGTACTGTGGAGATAACAATCATGTGATTGTGCACGTCATTTGCACGTCAGAAAATGTGGCCAAGTTTGGATTGTACACACTATTTTAAATAAACGTGGTTTATCAAGAGTACATGTATGTGCTTTGTCACTAGACAAGAGTCCCAGTATGGATAATAGAATAGTGCCCAATCCCAACTTTGATCGAGCGCTGCCGATCCATCCTTTGATTTTCTTCATGACTACAGTGGAGCTACAGAGCACCTGCAATTACTGAAATGTTATTTTGTTGTCGATTTTTAAGGTAACGCCCATAGTCTGCTTATATTTAAATATGCATGATATAACGTACTGCACGTGGTGCGCCAGCCAGAGTGCAGACCACCATGGATAGACAGTGAGACGTACACATTTGTCAACACATTATTGAGCAATACACACCCAATCCCACCCAATTTGTTTGAGTGGCGGTGGATTTAAACAACGCTCTGTCAGGCGGCTCCTCTGAACTGACAAGTCGGCTTACCACAGAAGTCGTTCGAATTTGTTTCTCACTCCTGAAAAGACTTCCCAAGTTTTTCCATGGAATTTGACCCAACTGACAATCGAGGATTTTTTTCATCAAGATAATTTTTCTTCGCGATAAGTTTTTTTTCATCGCTATATATATATTTTTCGCGATTTGCCGATATCTCGATAATTATTACATTCAATTCAACGGTGTGTTAAAACCCAGTATATTATTATTAACCCTCTTAAATGATCCACCAACTCTTGCAAAACTCTATTTGGTCTGGCTCCAGCCTTCAAACGTTATGCCAAAGGTATACTGTTATTATGCAAGTACTCTAAACTCTTAGTCCTCCGTCTTAAACTCTCCAATCGTGTCTAAAAATACCATAAATGTTCACAAATAAATGGAAATGACCCACCATAAATAATTCTTTGTTTAAACTGTCCTGACGACAACGAAACTTGATCTCCCTATGCTCTTATAAACATTCAAAACTCCCCATAAATCAGTTCAGATGACGCAGCACGATGAAAGTCGTGCAGCCACTATAATAAAAGCGCCCTCTGTCGGCTCTGCGACTGTCAAACTTCTTCTCAATATTAAGGTCGTCAACTCGGGTGTCGACTTCTCGGTAAAGGATGGATGGGAAAAGCATCACATCATGGCCATGATTTTCCTCCGAACTTGTGGCTCAAACCAAACTTAGAACCAAAATTGTGGCTCAAAATAAGCTGTAGCAGCCTGGATATCTGCTACCATTTCTTTGACTTTACAAAAGGTTTAGCCGAGCAAAGCTAGATGTATAAAATTGTTGCGCATCACATGAAAACGTTTACCTATAAATACGACAACTTTTGATCGCAAATAAACTTATCAGATCATTATGAATATGACAGTTTCACTTTACATAAATCAACATGCACCAATTGTGTTGGAATCTGAACTACATGAATATGGGACTTTAGAACTTATCTTATCTCATAATAATTGGGACTAAAATTTGGGACATGTATACAATTATTTACGAATCGTCGGAATCATGATGAAATTTACCTTTGAGCTTAACTTTCTTGTCAACAGAGGGCGCTATACCAAAATTGCAGATCAGAGAAACATACAACAAACTTATTATTGCCCAAGCAATCAAGTGATTGAAAATTACGTAAACAGAATTCACTTAATAACAATTAATAATTGAAATAATACAAATTTAACATATTGCGACTACAGATATAAACGGGTTGTTTTTAATCTATGTTACAACAAAATGTTTAAGGATACCTAGTGTTGCTTGACTTATAGAATCAATCATGGGGCGTCGATCCTGGGGCGGGGGTCGGAGGATTGTCCTCCCAATGTTTATGACAGAGGGCGGTAACGGTAATATTCCCCAATAATGATCGCTTTGTATTTTCCTATTACTGTCACCCCATTAGCCAACCAATTAAGACCTAAATGTTCTTAATATACCTCAGATAGTGTATAGCATAAAAATAAGTCATAGGTAGTCATAGGTGCTAATACATGTACCTACCGTCCCCAAATCCCAACAAGAAATTGCCCCACTATAATAAATAGTATTTTTGCAGGCTGACTGTGCCGTCCTCATTGTGGCTTCCTCCACTGGTGAGTTTGAATCTGGTATCTCCAAGAATGGGCAGACACGTGAGCACGCTTCTTAGCTTATTCCGTCGGGGTGAAGCAACTCATTGTGGCTGTTAACAAGATGGACAAACTGAACCTCCATTCTCTGAGGTAATCTAAGATATTTTTATCTTTAGTTGGAATTTTAAATTTACTGTAATACTATTAATATCTGGAGTATATAAATTGGTGAATTCTAATGGCAATTTGTGTTTTTAAATGATTGAGTTTTGTTGCTCAAGTTCTGCCAAATAATATTTACAACAAAAGAAAATGAATTAATTAAATTCTTACCGATTACACAATATAGACGTATCGCCCATGTTTTCTATTTTACTGACGATTTTTCTGTTTCCCGGAACATTGCTATTTTACTTGAGAAAAGGAAGACAATATACCTGTCTGTTTTCTAAGTATTTTTTCTTTCTAAAAGGAAATTCTCAGTGTCCTAATGATTAACAATCCCGAAAACACGGGCGATACATAATTCAATAGAGATTAATCAAACTGATAAAAATAGTTGGTCACTAAGTTTGATTTAGGCCTGTCTTTGGTAAATGCATTGTAATTGTTTTGTACTCGGCCAAGTATATCATTATACCCCAGTGACATTATTTGAAATGGAATCGAGTAAGTAAATGTATTCATTAATTGTTGTTTAATTTCTTTCACGTAGGCCCGATATAGTGAAACTCGACGGAGGTTGGCGCCATATCAGAAGGTTGGCTTCAATCCCAAAGTAGTCGATTTGTCCCCATCTCTGGTTGGCATGGAGACAATTTGAATGAACCTTCGATGAATGTAAGTCCAGTGACTACCAATACGTTCCGTGCATAATAGGCTTTCCTGGTGGTATTTTGCAGTTTTATATACTCAGCCGCACTCTAGTTTATGTTGTGTACTCATTACTTTCTTTAATTTGTTTATGAACCTGCACCCGGGGATAATAAAAGCCAGTTTAATCAACCAAACCACAGTAATTAATTTTATTTAAACATTAACAATATAACAACAAGATACATGTACAGAGCCATCATTAACATCACGCTGCAATCATTCTTGCCGTACACTAAACTACTTCAAGTTCTGTTTAATCCTGCATTTGAACTGCTGGATGCCTTGGCCACTGATGTGATGGATTGTAGATGAGGAGATTGTTCCACATCCCAACAGATGCTGGGAGGAAGGCTTTTCAACTTGCTAGAGTTCTTGCTCTCAGTCATTCCTTGGGACTGGGTTCTGAAAGCAAAACTTGTGCCCGTAATCATTAAAAGGCTTACCCATACTCATGATAAAGTATACCCGTACCACAATTGCACTCATGACGAAGTACTCGTACTGGTACTCGTGCCAAATTGAATGCCTGTTTTAGACAACCCATTATTCCTATGCATAGGCCTAATGAATATTGGTTGAAACCCCCCTCATTAAACATTGACTGAAAACCCCATCAATAAACATGTCACGAAAGTCTGTGAAATTTGTTTGAGATGCTTTATGATTTCGGAACATTTGAAGTTATTATTCATATTGTTTATTCATAGCATTATGAAAGTATAATACCCACTAAGCTAACGTCACTGCCTAGGCCAAAACTATAATAGAAGTATGTGTGCTGATGTCATGCGAACACCATGGGAATACATTTTATTCAGCAATTGATGTGATTGTCCTATATCTTTTACATTAAAAAAAAAAAATTGTTGTTGTTGTGAATTGGCCGGGAACTCAAAAGCCATTTTAAAACAACCCAACAATTAATTGTTTTACCAATGGGAAAATGATCATTAAGATTTCTCAGTCTAGTTAAAGTAGCATCTGAGGAGATTATGACCAGAGTCGATTTTAATTCAGTGAACATATGACTCATGTAATTTTACACTGTAATGTTAATAGTCACAAGAGCAGATTTTGAAAAAAGGCTCATTCCAAAACAAAAACCCAAAACTTTTCCAAACTTTATCAACATTGCCCTAAGTCAAATGGAAACAAATTTGCGAGGAGCGTTCATGTAAGTCCTCATGGTTCTCCCTGAACCATATTAACCCATGAAGTCCCATGGTTCCCTGCACCATATTTCTCACTTAGCGACAGCAGAGAAAAACGAGTTGCACGACATTGGTTCTCCCTTGAACCTTTCTCACTTAACAAAGGTTGAGATACGATTGTGCGATAAGGTTCTTTCAGAACTCGACCTCAGCTTCGCGATAGTTGAGATAAACACATGGTGTTACCGCGAACCGGAACGATAGCGTTCATGTTCAAGTATGTTTTATTTGAACGTACGTGTCATCATAATTGATTCACAATATGTTAAAGATGTACCTTCGTCATGTGTTTAGGAGCACAAGGATAATTGAGCACAATGTTGCCCCTTGCTCCTGATATGACCACGCTCACCAGTGTGTCACATCGCGAAAATGTCAATTATATTTAACATGTACATTATAAGCTCACGAAAAGCACGACCGTACGAAATTGTAGATCAAAAAATGAGAAACGATAAGTGAATTTCATTCTGATTGAGAGTCAATGCTGCTACAGGAAAAACCCTGCTTCAAGCTTTGATTCCATCCTCTCGATCCCCTCATCGACCAACCTAAAGCCACTTCGTCTTCCGCTCCAGGATGTCTACAACATTACAGGTAGGTCTACTCATTAAAATTCAAAGCACTTTTTCCCCTTCTAATCTCGTCTAATCTATGCATATGTTTATGCATTATTAACGATTACCACGATAAATTCCAACAATTGAATTTAAGACGATGCTTATGTATAAAACGCTCGTGTGTTAAATGGAAACACAAACATGATAATGACCATATTATCACATAAACAAATCTAAAACGTGTGTAAAGTTGATGCACGTGCTACGGCCAGCAACTCAACAGCGATACAATTTGGATTACCGAGCGCTCCAGAAATTTCTCACGACGCAACAAAGAACTCAAACAAGGATACCTCGATATTTGTAATAACAAAAATACCAAATGGTTTAATTAACAAAAGTAATCAAGTTTACACGATTATTAGGCTGCGATTTGAATCAAGCTTAATACAATGATTGTAAATTATCAAAATTACAATTAAAGTGGCTTACAACTTCAAGTGGCTTACACATCCCAACGGCAGTCCTCTTTTTCTGGCCGGCGATTTTAAGCACTCAGAGGCTGTCTATTGCTGACTAGCTTGGTGACTTAGTTGGCGATAATAAGGTGATTCAAACATACACGGGAATCACTAAAATTGCCCAGTTTACAAACTTCAATACTCGAGTCTCTTCGTGGACTTTTCTAGTCCGTATAAAACGTTGAGTACGAGTATACCGGTACCGGTGCTACAACACTGCTGTTTTTTGTGATCGTTGTATCTTTAGGAAAGTATTCCATTTGTATTTGGAACGTATACGTTCATTTTAATAATAAATAATAATGGAGGCATTTTAAAGCGCTCATACACAAGGTATCATAGCACTGTACATTATTACCCCTGCTCATCAGGCGCATTGCCATTCGGTGCATATGGGCTAATAAACAACAACCAACTCTGCCTCACAGGTACCCATTTACACCAGAACACAAATCCGATGCACTAAACCGCTCGACCATGGCACTCCATAGTAACCCTCTAGTTTTTATGAATATGAAAACATAAAATACCTATTGTGATTTTCATCAAATAGGTGATCACGTGTTTGTGAGAAAACAACGAAAACTGTTAAACGTTTTATCTGTTTTTATGTTTGAAAACAAATTGCTGTCCGGTAACTTTTTGTTAATTCGACATAAAATGACCCCTGTTTTCTGTAAGATGAAAGCGCTTCAGAAGAAATAATTTCTCAGGATGATTGCTACTTTTACCAATTTTACATTGTACATTATTGGTGTCTTTTAAATCAAATGCATCAGTAGATACTCTACAATCATATGTTTATAATTTTCGTTTCTCATCAGGTATTGGAACGGTTCCAGTGGGTTGTGTGAAACGGTATTCTCAAGCCCGGTATGGTGGTAACTTTCTCCCGCTGCCCTCTCCACTGAGGTCAAGTCGGTGAGATGCACCACGAAGCTCTCACGGAAGCCCTGCCAGGTGACTATGTTGGCTTCAACGTCAAGAATGTGCTGCAAGGAAATCAAGCCTGGAATGGTTGCAGGAGACTCCAAGAACGATCCACCCAAGGCGCAGAAACATTCAATGCTCAGGTGAACATTATAGCTATGCTCATTCTGAAAAGCTTTTGATATGCAATGGGAGTAGTGTGTAGGGTCTGATTAGACAAAATGCATAACAAAGGAATTTAATTTGCATAACAATGGGATTAAAATTAGTAAACAAAGGGTTTAATTAGCATCAATGGGTGTATATAACAATGGATGAGACAAATGCATAACAAGGGGTTGAATTAGAAAACAATGGATGTATTGTTAAAAGTCGAAATCTTTATGAGACAAACTGCATAACAAAGGTTGAATTAGCGTAACAAGGGATGTATTGTTAAAGTCGAAATCTTGATAGGACAAAATGCATAACAAAGGGTTTAAAATTAGCGTAAGAAGGTTGTATTGTTAAAAGTCGAAATCTTGATGAGACAAAATGCATAACAACGGATAAAAGGGTTTCTACTTCTATAGTAGTTGGTTGACGTTGAAATGGGATGTGATTCAAATAACAAAACAAAATAAATAAATAAAATAAAAATAATAATTAACGGGAGAATCAAACAATATAAAATAAAGTCCAAAAGGACTATTTGTGTTTATGTCATTACTTAAATTTACTGTGTACTGCGTAAAGATGAGATACTTGGGAAACAAACATGCTACAACAGACATGAAAATATTTTTTTTTAAAGATTTAAGGGGGCCCTCCCCCCCTGATTTATTGGTGTTGTTTTGAGGGTTTTGGGACGGTGTTACTTAAACTTTGACGGTTATTGACCAGAAATTTTGGTATCAGGTTCCCAACAACGACAGAAATTTGAAGCCCATCTGAAAAATCCCAACGTTTTAAAGGTTTTGGGAATCCCTTTCCATTCTTTTATTCACATGAGCTTTTATCCTCAATTGCTTCGTTTCCAAATTTCGGATTATCTCTCACGTACTGAAGAATAAAGATGGTGGCCATAGGGGTGAAGATAAAACATGGGGGGTTCCAGTCCAGCAGTATGTGAATGAAGAGTTATGTGAGTCCCTTTGGGTTTGCTATAATGATATCGATAAAAACAAGAAGGGACCACCTGTTAAACCCTGAATGATTAGCGGGGTGGGGGCCCAGACATCTATTGAACAAAAGGGGGAAATTTTTGGGGGGACAGAATTATTCAGAGGTTTTGGGTATGATCAAAGGATGGAGGCCAAATTTTGATAGGCAGAACATTCATGAGTATAGAAGTGTGGAAAGAATGGAAAAAAATTTTGAAAAATTGGATAACACCATAAAAAACCCTGACCGGTGTTTGAAAGGACCTCACAGGCATCTATTAAAAAAAAGAAAATTTAAAAAAGGAGTCGAACGGGACAAATTATTTACGAGAAAAAACTGGTGGGAAAATGTGGAAAAATTAAGGAGAAACAACGATTAACAACAAAAAAAAAAGTCGAAATTTATGGGAAAAAAGAAACAAAAAAATTTAAAAATTGGCGCAAAGGGGGGTAGTCCCAGAACTATTGAACAAAAGGAGTCGAAATCCGGGGGACAGAATTACCACAGGATTTTTTATGATCAAAGGATGGGGGCCAAATTTTGATAGGACAGAATTATTCATGAGTATGAATTTGGGAAAAATGGAAAAAAAATTTGAACAAAGGATAAAAACATAAAAAAACCCTGACAGGGTTTGATGAGAAAATGGGGGAAAAGAACAAGAGAAAAACAACGATTAGGACGAAAAAAGAAAAGTCGAAATTTATTAGAAAAAATGATAACAAAGGGTTGAATTAGCAAAAGGATGTTTTTTAAAAGTCGAAATCTTGATAAAAAAAATGCAAAACAAAGGGATTGGGTTTGAAAAAAACCAAAAAAAAAAAAGGGGAAAAATATTTAAAAACGTATTTTTTTTAGGAGAAAACAAAATTAAACATATGCCAAGATAAGTTTTATTCTTTTCCCCCATGTTTTCAGATTCAAGATATCGGCTCTTTCAACATTGAAGAATGCGCTTTTTATTCGTTTTTTAAATTATCGATGCTGAAAAAAAGGGGGGCAGTTTTTACACGTATGGAAGATCTTAACAGGGGTTTGGGGATGGATGAGGATGACGAGGAGAAGAACCACTGAGAACTTATGAAACATTACCACAGTGAAGATCCATTTGATTTGGCAGAACTTTTAAAGGATAATAACGGAGGAAGACCCGGATCGATGGTCATACCCACCTGAATTGCTTCATCAGGGGTGGAGGAGGAAGAGGAACAAGGGGGTGCGAAGCATCTTTTAACCCCCGGGAGATTTCTCCCGCGACACTAAATTCAATTCAATTCCCCCCAAAAAGATTTTTCATGGAGAGAAGGAGGGGAACGGGGGGAAATGCATCCCCAAAATATTTTTGGACCGAGAAGAAGACGAGTGACGGACAAACCCGATTAAGAAACCCTCGTACACCTGAAGATTTTTATAAAATAAAGTGTACGAGACAAACAAAGAGGTTTCGGGCCTACGTATGATTATAATGACCCAAATTTAAAAATTGTAGGATTTAAGAAGCTACCCTCTGGGTTCCTTTTTCAGAGTATATTTGATCTTTTGGGGAAGGGTGGAGCCAGATGATGGGGTGATTATTTTTAAATTTCCCCCTTTGAATTTCCCTTTTCCCCCCGTTCATGCGTAGGGGATGAATTAACGTTGAGCGTTTTTAGCAAGGGGAAAGTGTTTTAAAATATAAACACCCAGACTGAGAAACGTACGAAACATTTCATTATAAAAAATAAAAAAGGGGGTAAATCGAACAACCAGCCCGCCTAATGAAGCTCGAACGATTTTGGGAGTGGAGCGGTTAAATTGATGATGAGGGGACAGGAAGGGCAGCCGGGCTTTTGCTTTTTGGACAAGCTCTACATAAAAAACGGGATAATGAATTAAGAATACTAAGGGGAAACTACTGGATAGAGGTATCAGAGAGGGAAAACCTGGGATTACTGAATTCGGGTTTTTCGGATGTTTTGACCAAAGGGGTTATAATACCCCTGAGCATTGTTATGCCAGTATTTTTTGGGGCCCCGCCGAAAATTAAAAAATTAAATCTCCCTTCATTTAGCGGGGGGGACATTATGACGTTATCGTTCCATGTCAGGTTTTTCAACAGGAGATTTTTCCAACCCCGTCGAAGGGACAAATGGGCCCTTTTTCCCCTATGTCCCCCTTACACTTTAGAATTTAAGGTTCCACCTGTGTTGACTCTAAAGAATTTCAACCGGTTAAATTTCCCGGAGGTTTTACCATTTTTGGGGGGGACACGTAACTATCCGACACGGATCCGACAGTAATGTCGATCATTTCACACTACGCTCGAGTTACACGGTCACAGCAGAAAGTCCCACCGATTGCGACACTGCGTTGCGAGCAAAGGTCATTAGTTTTTTCGTTGTTTAAACCAAAAAGCACAGATCGAAAAAACAACCCCGTGACTTTTTACAACGCCGCGGCGCTTTCAACACGTGTCGGCGGTCTCAAGGGTCGAAAATCAACCCACCCCATGAGCAGGGTTAGCACACGGAACCACACGGGTCCGGGGGTGTTACATTTTCATGAAAAAGGTCACAAATTACACGTCGGACCCGTGTCCAACCCGGAGATTTTTCTGTAGTGAAAAAGGCCCAAAATTCGAAGGAGAAAACGTCTGTAACGTGGCCTGTAAACTGGGGTTTTTAAAGGGTTTAAACTGGTAATTGATTCTTACATTGTAAGAATGTAACGAAACTTTTTAAAATGATTCTCAATAATCCAAAAACCCGAAGGCGCGGTAAAACAATATGCCAATGTACACCGTTTGGGTTTGTGATGTGTGAGTGCCACCGACGGAAAAAATGGAAACAAGTTGGGTAAGAAATATTGTAACACTTTGAGAAATGGACCCTTTGAACCCGGATAAAAGGGTAAGGACAAATAAAGAAAACAAGACCCGTCACCCCCAAGATTCTAACGTAAGTTATCTGGGGGAATTTTGTTCTTTTATATCATGGATGAGAAAGAGGAGGTTCAAAAACCCTTGTGGGAAATGGACAAAAAAAGGGGAAAAACAGGACGGGGCCCAACATTTTCGATTTCGAATGTCCCAGGCCAGGATGACGGCACCAGAACCAAAGTGTAGGGAAGGGGTTGCGAAGTTGGGAAAAATTGTAGAGTGTCGGGCCGAGGGTTAGGGACGAACTCAAGTTCTGGTGTTGGGCAGGGTGTGGGTTCGGCCCCGGTGTACACTTGTATCCTTGAGCAATATTAACCATAAGCTTGTCCTCGGATGGGGCGTGCCGTAGGTCCTGTGTGTTGTTAAAACACGAAAAGTGGATTGTCGTGGCCGAGTGGTCAGCGACAACTGTTCTGTGTTGCCCGCAGAGTGGGTTGAGCCCCGGGGTGACACCCCTGTCCTTGAGCAAGACACTTAACCATGATTGCTTCTTCCACCCAGGGGGTTTAAAAGGGTCCCGGAAGGCAGAGTGGTTTTTCCCCTGCGCTTTGAAAAGGCAGCATGAGCTGTATATCCCCCGGGGGTAGATGGTTTAAAAGATTTATGAGCCTAGGGGCCTTATGAGCAGGGATAATAATAATCCCCGAGGGCCCCTTAGGGGGGAAGTGCGCTTATAAACATAATTATTATTATTATTATTACCCCCCTATCAATGTAAACACTGACACCCGTAAAGTATTTATAAGTTTTGGATTGGCTATTCCCAAACACCCCCAAAATGATAACAGGGGGCGTTAAAAATTTTGCAAAAGGGAAAGATTGTATTTTTTGTTGAATTACTTATCGAAAATGCCTGACGGGTACAGGGGGGAAAATCAGAGCATTGAATTCCGCAAAAAGCGTAAAGTCATTGATTGATGAATTTTTGCCAATGGCTTGGGAAAATTAACCACATTGGTTTGAGGAAGAAGAAGGGCTTTTCCCCCCTCCGTTCAATTTAGAATCAATCATATCCGAGGGCTCTTCCCAGATCCGTTATGACCCAAATGGTATGAGTCCGGAAAAAGGGAGAGTTTACGCATGGTAGAAAGGAAAAAACCCTGGGCAACCCTTTTTACATGCAGGAAGAATTGTTTCATATTTTATTGCGCGAGTTTCACGTCGTTGTTGTATAAAATTTAAATTTTTTGAGCATAAGTCGCGTAATCAGGATGATGAGGTTGACCCTTTTAAAAAGTATTACTATCGCCTGGCTTGTAATTTGGTCTTCCGGGGGAACTTATCCAGAGATATAGCTATATTGCCCCTTTGATACACCCATCTGGAAATTTAGTCAACAAAGCACCGATGGGATGCGGTGGGGGGGCGTTCAGAGGGGGTAAAACACTGCGGAATAAGGGGGGATGAAAAAAGAAAGTATAAAAGGATGGGTATGAGAGAAAAACAAATCCTATAAACGGTTTCTGGTGGCATGCTCCCTTTGTTTTAAGAACAGGATAAAATAACCCTAAACTTAATACCCAAGTGAAAGTTTGGACCATGGAGAAAAACGGTTCATTCAGACCAGGGGTACACCCCATTGAAATGGGGGGAATGGATACCATCCAAAGAATTCCCCCCGATGTACGAATATTGAAAAAGGCCTCAGACCCCGAACGTACCACCCCGTCATGCTTTCATGGTGGTGGACGAATAACTCGCTTTTTCGAGGTCGATGAAGAGAAAATTCAATACGTGGATTTCTGTTATTTACCCCTTACGAACAAGTATTGTTGTTACCCGTCGGACACTGAATTAACCAGAAAATTTTAAAGATGTGTCCGAGTATTTGGTCTTATTATGTAAAATTATCCCCCCTCCACTTAACCATCCTGTTCTTCCCCCTAGAGCGTTTAAAAAACCATGTTTCCCCTCTGTCGGACATGTGTAGAAACAACAAAAGACGCCCGCATCACAAAAGATGATGAACCACCATAATAAATCACACCTTTCGTAAAATAAAGACCGTCCACCCCCAGCAAAAAAGTTTTCACGCGCCGCCACAAATTTTTCGAAACACTGTTTAACCTTGAGGGGGTTTTTTTAAAAAATAGTCTGGCCCACAGTTTTTCATGTAGTACGTTGTTTTTTAAACAGATACAAGAAAAAGTGCAAGCAGACGACAATAGTGAACTTCCCAAATTTTTGGGGTATATTTTTGTTGGGAAAAAAATAATTGCCCTATTATTTGGAACGGAAAACGTTTTTCACATCTGTTAACTTTTTTTAAAGGGGCCGTTTTCCATTTTTTAAAAATTTTGGGTATTTTATTTGTCATCAGAATTTTGCTTTTTTATTTGTGATGTAACAACATTTCACCTCAAATTTCATCAACAATCTAGAGAAACAGGGTTTTTTAATGTTTCGAAATGAGTTCATGTTGGGTCCCTTCATAAATTTATGTAGCTTCTCACTTTTGTGAAGTAGGCTATATAATTTTTTTCTTTAGCAAACGGAAAATTTCAGTGTTGAAATGCAAAAGACAATTTCCAGAAATGTCCATTAAAACGGCGATACATCTGCCGTGGCGGCTCAGTCTGTCAATAAGGTCCGGAATATTGAAAACAACGACAGGGTGGGATATTAATGAGACAGTGTAACGCAGGCACTTATATATTTTTGATATCAGATGAACATGTTGAATCATAATAATATTCAATTTATTTTAACTTTAAAGACCAAATTACCTAAAATTCTATGATGAAACATTTGAAAAGTAGATACAGTTCTCAATGAAGGAAACACTTTTCAGACGGAATACTTCGCACAAAACATCTCACTTGCCGAGACGTATCGATCAGAAAAGCAATACCAACATTTGGATCAAGAAACTAGCGTGCCAAATTGACTCAATTCATTGCTCCTCTATAAATGAAAGAGTTCTGAAGGGGGACAATCACAACTGAACTGAACAATTTGAACCAAGATTCGTATCCCGAATGGCTCGGCTTTGAGCTCAAAACTCGATTCTGAGCACGTTTGCGTGTATAATATTCTTTGTTAAGAACAAAACCATGTTTAGTAGAGGTGAAGTGTACTGGAAAACCGTCTTACAACTCCCACATGATTTTAACTGGATACAAGTCTGGAATTTTAAGATTAAAAAACTACCTATAAATAAATATAAATAATTCAGTTTTAAATTAATATAAAACATCCTCCCAAATAAACTAATCTGTCTAAAAGTAAATGGAATTTAAGTAACTCGTCTAGTTGTAATATGTAACGAACTTGACGACCTCAATCACTATTTGTTTTCCTGTAAGTCTCTGAAACAATTTTGAACAACATCGGCTATCTCATGAATCTCAATTTACGCATCAGCATGACATTGTTGAAAGATATAGGTAGGCTATATAATATTAATGACATTAATTTGACACGGTTAACATCATAACTGCCTCTTTCACTGTGTACAAATGCAGAGTGATTAACGCATTCAATTCAAACACTACTTTAATTATAAACTTTGGGAAACGTTCAAAATGAAATTGAATTCACAAACTGTATTATACCAAATTTCAAATCATTTGTCTGTTAATTAATTTGTAATGCTTCTGTTTTCTTCTTTGTTTTTGTACAATTGTGTGCTTTTGACATGTAATTGTATTGATGGATAAACAATAAACGCCTGGAAAAGGCAAAAGGGGAAAAACAAAATTTCACTTCAAGTAAGTTGTAAGATTAAATTATTAAGTAAAGGATATTAATTTCATAAAAAAAAGAAGATTTTGTACACTCACAGTTCCAAATGAAGCAAACACCGAATGTTTAATTAATGATCTAAAATAAAATGACGCTTCATGCAAGGGTTTTAACTATAATTTTACTCTAAAAATTGTTTGAATAAACCATGTATTCGGTCAGTGACAACCTTTATAACGTTAAATTTAATCCAAGAAAGTGTTGAATTTACATGTAGTAAAGTTAACTCCAAATTGTCACTGACACTTTCAACACTTGTCAACACTTTCATTTTTAGAGTGTATTGACATTTAAAATTTACCAAATATTAGGTATTAAACAATTTGCCTACAGGGACTACAGAGTGGATTCGAACTATCATTTCACTTGGTGGCGACAAAATAATTAACACGCATGTTGCAGTTAGTGCAGTATTTCACTTTTGGTATAATGCATCTATACTAAAATAATGTTTTATTTCAAAAATAAAAGTGAAGAAAGTTTTTTTTTAACATCCAACCACGGTCCTGGCTAAGCAGTTCCCAGGAGGGGGCCATATTCGAAATTTCCGATTTTACGTTTAAAAAAGGAAAGAGGAAAGCAAATCATGTTATTGCAATATCATACGGTACATTTTAATGTCTTAATTCAATGTTGATTGAGAAAAAAAGTTTTCCAAAATTCAAAAATCTGACGAAAGTTTTATTTGAATTACCCATAATTCAAACAAATCTTATATCATAAATTACAGAACATGCCACTAAGATTGAAAAATATGCACTGACACTTGATCTGAATATGAACATAACCTGAACTATATTTCTTGGACTACTCGTTGTTTCCGATGGTGAACACAGTTGAAGTATAATTAAAAGTAAAATGATCCTTCTCTTGATTTTTGAAAACGCAAACAAAACACCCATCAGTGCCCTGGTGCATGGTTTATTGATGTAGATGTTTTATATATAATATATATATATATATATATATATATAATATATATATATATATATATAATATATATATATATATATATATATATATATATATATATATATATATATATATATATATAATATATATATATATATATATAATATATATATATATATATATATATATATATATATATATATATATATATATATATATATATATATATATATATATATATATATATATATATACAGGGTTCTCGCCAGACCAAGAATTGAGGGCAACTAATTTGTCCAATTACGAGCGTAATGACAGGTGCGAACTGAGCGCAGCTCCTCACAGCCGAGGGTCCAGGGGCCTTGGGGCCCTGGTAGGAGTCGAGGGCAACGCCTCGGTGGGGGTCGAGGGGCGAAGCACTTGCAGCTCAGGTTTTAGCTTTTGGAATGGATTTGGAGGGCTCACCTTTCACACTTAATTTGTTGGCTGTAATAGATGATATTTCATAGTATTATACAAGAATTTATGATGTGAAGGAGTGCCCACTCAATACAATGTTAACAATGTTGGCTCAGAAAACTGAAACTATATTGTGGCCTACCAGGTGTCCACTTTTCGCTATTAAACTTGAATTACTGCTTCGTTTTTTGATGAGGTGGTAACACTTGAGCAACCAGGGCCGTCAGGCATAGCAACTCGAGTTTTTGGCCTAAATCCACAGTGGCCGAAGACTCGGTAGCGTGATCAGTTCCCGGGTCAGTTGTACTCGAACACGAAAGATGTGGTCGCAGAAGAATGTCTCAAGTTTGCCGGCTTCTCCCTTGACCCGGCTGCCAGTTATCACTGCCGGCCCCTTACGTTTGAGTAGTGAAGAGAAAAGCATGGATTCTTTTTCTGCGAGTGCGACATAATTATTTTGATCAAAACACTTCCAAAAAACGTTCACAAACTTTTCATATTGAATGGGCGGAGGGACGCACGTGAATAAGTTTCCCCTTTGCTGAAACACATCATGAGGAAAGCTGAACGTTTACGAAGTCACGCTTAACCAACCTGAGAGTTACGTACATCGACATTACGAAGCACGTCGCATCATTTGCATGCGGTAGAGACTAGTGGCATTAGCTCATCGATGCAGGCATAAACAATAAGTCACAATGAGTTCCCAGGTCTTTTCCTGACGTCATAAAATAAATGCTAGTGGTGTATTGTTTTGTACCGCTACAAACTGAGGTATTTTATAATATCATTACGATGTTTTAATTGATCTATAGACTAAAAGTCCACTCAAAATAGTGGCAAATAACTCAAAGAAATGAAGAATACATGAACTTTTTTTACTTTTATTACTGTTTAATGAAATATTCACACAATTTTATTGCCAGTCGGTAAAGACATCAATAATTTACGTTTGGTGCCGGTTGGCCAGCAGGAGTGCCAGTTAGACCCGACCGGCGCCGACCGGCTGTCTTCTAACCTAACAATATATAATAATATAATATATATATATATATAATATATATAATATATATAATATATATAATATATAATATATATATATATATATATATACATGTATATATATATATATATATATATATATATATATATATATATATAGGCTATATATATATATATATATATATATATAATATATATATATATATATATATAGTATGCCGGATTATGATTTTTCCGTAAACAGCTGTTCTTTATTCCCGGTATGTCATACTAGGTCAGCTATATACATGGTCTGAGCAATATTAACGGGAGAATTAATAATGTGGAGCAATTTAAATTCTGTCGGATATATATTGGTGGTAGAAATTATTTGATCCATCAAAGTCTCAGGGCACACTAAAAGCATCTAAAATTTACATGGACACAGAACAAAATTTTCAGTGAAACATTACTGATGTGCCTAGGCCTATAGACTATATTTCGTAGAAGGGATCAAGGGACCGCGCTTGCTCTTACTAGTCAAAAGTATTTTTTAAGTTAAAAAATTGGCAACGTTTTAAAAGGTCGACACATTTTGGGAGCTCATCTCTAGTGCCCATAAAAATGGCTTATAGCAAACTGCAAAATCAAATTATATGTCAGTCATCAGGTGAAATGAACAATTATTTCTCCAAAAGTGTATCTGCTAATAAGTATAATTATATTTATATCTGTTTAAAAACAGTACATGTGCAGTCTAGGCCTATTCAGCATTTGTTATCCAAATTATGAGATATGTCACTGCTCACCATATTGTTTTAACTGAGCCTTTGTGACGACTTTATGGGAAGTTAGATACTAAGGGGCACGTGTCCCCACTAAATTTCCAGTGCGGCCCCCAAAACAAAAGAAAAAGAGAAAGTTATAAGGAAACCCATACCCTGACCCCCACTGAAAAGCAATGCCCCTGTGCCTCCCCCACTGAAAAATTCCTGGCTACGCCCGCTGCTATCCGGGCATGTGTTAGCATCGCCATTTATAAAATACTACGAAATATGAGTAAATAGAAAAGTAACTTCATTTTCATGTACCAGTAGCCTACAGGCAAATCCAGTCCATCATTCAACGACGTCGAATACGAAGCGAATCCAGCTGACCCTTCGCGTTCGCGTACAACGGGCCTCGTGCCCATGGACACGGAGAGAGCCATGGTACTGGGCCTTGTTTGACCATGGTCCGGGCTCTATGGTAGGACTGGGCATTTACGCCGGTCAAATTCTTTTACCCAATTGAGTGGGAACTGGATTGAACATGCACTTGCCAGTAAACATTGCAAGTGTTTCCATTATGTCCAACTTACACCGGAGAACCTTTTCATTACTAACTTTTTTGTTTTACTAACTTTTTTGGTTTACGTTATGAATAACAATAAAAGTTCAGCGACATTTTTAAGCCGTGAAATCGCCGTGTTATTGCCGTGGATAAAGTTGGTCATGCTTTGGAGTGTGTAAATACCGTGTAATTCATGTTTAGGGATAGCTCACAGTGATGCGATTATTTTCAGAATGCAAAAGTGAAATTTTTAATAAGTACAAATTGCTATATTTTATTGTGATAGACGTCGGGAGATTGAGTGACAAAGCGTAAACCCCCCCACTGGAAAAAGCAATCCTGAAACTTCGCGCAATTTCCGCTTTCAACAGGTCTTTTGCCCATGTACACGGATATAGCCATGGCATTGTTCCTTGTTTGACCATGGTCCGCTTTGCTCTATGGTATGACTGTGCATTTATGCCGGTCAAATTCTTTTTGAGTGGAGTGGGAACTGGATTGAACATGCACTTGCCAGTAAACATTGCAAATGTTTCCATTATGTCAACACACCGGATAACTCCACATAACCTTTTGTTTACTGGAAAAAATGGTTTACGTAATGAATAACAACAAGTTCCAGCCATTATTTTTGCCGTGAAATCGCATCGTGTTATTGCCGTGTGGATAAAGTTGGTCATGCTTGAGTGTTAATAAATACCGTGAATTCTAGGTTTTAAAGATAGTCACAGTGATACGATTATTTTCAGAATGCAAAAGTGAAATTTTTTAATAAAGTACAAATTGCTATATTTTATTGTGATAGACGTCGGGGAGATTGAGCATCGTAAAAACTCATGCATGGTCGATATACACCGCCCCAACACTATGACATGTAATACTGACAAACATGTTAATCCACAAACTCCGAAGCTTAAGTTATACATGTTTGAAAGTCCATGTTTTTAACTGATTGCAACTGGTGAGGAATTGCTTGTGTTCCTATAAGTAGAGCCTACTATAAGTTTCATAATCAGTTCTAGAGTGAATTTCAATCTAAAACCTACATGTATATATATTTATTCCAGCAGCAACAATTTGCCTCGTTTACAGTTACGCAGTAGGGCTACATTTTATTTAATTTATTTGTGTCGATTATGTGGCCTGTATAGCTACTTTGATAATGCATCATTTAAAAGTACCTAACGATGTGTTAACCTTTAAATTTCTGCCATGAATTTGTGCTTGTATAAAAAAGTATTATATTATTGACATATCCACAATGTCTTTTTTTTAAACTATGGTTCTCCATGTTTAGGGGACTTTCAAAAATTCCCAAATGCCATCCTATAAGGCCTAACGCTAATTTTCTTGAAGAATGCATGCAAGTATGCTATAAAACAGTACCACATTGTCGAGCAGGGTGTGGGGGTGTGACATCCCCAATAATTTTTGTCTGTCGGCATTTAGGAATTAGAGCCTCAGTCGAGCAAATGAAGCATCAAATGTACCTAGTGTAATGCACACGAATTTGATGTTATAACTTGAACTAGCTGGCTGTAGAGTTTTACCGTAAGAGACGAACAAGGGAGACATGCTAATAAGACGATCTTTTGGGCTTATATCAGAACTATAAGTAGTTATTACTACGGACTGTTACAAAGATATTCTTACACTTAAAACTGACTGTATGGTCACAAATAAAGTTATTGGACTAGCAGTACAGTACATGTAGAGAGAGAAAGTTTGAGCGAGAGGAGACAGACAAAAAGGACCTCAGTATCAGGAAAAGGAAATAGGAAATAGGAGGATAGGTCGCTCACATTTAGACGATGTATTAGCATTATAGTGATTGACAAAATGGTTAAACAGTGGGGAATTGTTGTTGTGTATGTTATAATTGAACCTAGTGTGAGTGATAATTGGGTTAGGCCATTGTGATCGTGCATTTTATGCAGCTGCTCCTAAACTTTGGAATGACTTGCCAGTAGAACTTCGCAGTTGCAGTTCAATCAATGTTTTCAAGAACAATTTAAAGACTCATTTATTTAAGACTGCTTATTAGGTGTTCGAACGCGCAGCGCGAACACCTATTGTTTTTGTACTGTTTTATTATTTTATTTTTTAACTTCTTCTTCAGTGGCGACTGTCCGGCAACAAAGAGCATCCTTGCTACAAGCATTTACAGCCTTCAAACATAACACATAAACAGAACATATCAGGTAGACGAAACCGTTTGGTTGTGACGTCATGAATTACGTCATCAGGTGTCGAATTACGCTAAATCAAAGTTTAATATTTCAAAATTCATATCTCATGAACCACAAAAGATATTTTCACAATCTTTGCATCATCTGAAAGATGTTGAATTATATGATTTTTCGTTTTTTAGACGTGACCTCCAATCTGGCCTCTCTCCTTCCGGTCCGAAACCGGAAGTTGAAAATTTCACAATTTCGAAAAATCATATCCTCATGAACCATAGAAGATATTTTCACAATCTTTTTATTATCTTAAAGATCTGAACTATGTCACAACTTTCGTCGTTTCAGACGTGACCCTTAATCTGACCTTTCCCTTTCCGGTCGAAACCGGAAGGTTAAAAGGAAAACAATATGCCGAATTACTATTCCCTGTATGTACGAATAGACATATTGCGCGTGCAGAATACGTAACATACGTACAGCACAGCAATACGGAGTTAATATTGGCCTACAACGTAAAGGGCCTTGTCACACAGGGGCAATTTTTCGGGCAATTTCAGGCAATAAAGTTGTTGACAATGAGATTGCTCGGAGATTGCCCTGTGGCATTTCTTCATGCATACAGATCCAGTGGCAATGTCGAGGCAATCTCCAATCACATTGCGTATCAGTGCGATCACGGCATGACATTTATCACAAGCAAAACATTTTCAGCGGGGCCCATTTAATTCTCGTTTACATGAAAAAATACTGAGGAATTTTTGCCGTTCTTATTAACCTCAAAAGCAAAATACAAGAAAATAAAATGGGTTACTGAGAAAGAGGAAAATATAACTGTATTTATTAAGAGGTAAGTAGACATTATTTAGAGGTTTATTAGCCTAGAATGTGCGTTTGTAAAGTAGGCCTATCGTAGACACGCCATACTATTGGCATGCACAATCCAATGGAGGTTCGTGACGGACAGAAACCGTTGTACTGCATCATTTGCGTAAAAAACTATACCGAGTCTGTCTTCTTCGCTGTTTTTGCAGTGTACCTACATGATTTTAAGTTTGCATTTTTAACTAAGGATAATGACTGAGCATGGATAGATTTTTGTTGTCCAGAAAAAGTTTAAAACTGTGCCATGCAGTCGGTCAAGACAAAGAGCATCGTAACTCGCCTTACATATATGTACAGTACATATACATGTATGCAAATCCATGTAAATATATATGTTCGTGTGTTGTTGTCTCTTCTGCAATTTGCATGTTCTTCGTGTCAGCGAAACATATCCCTAACTCAACCCTAAAGAGATGATGTTTACTTGATTAGTCTGCTAGTTGGCAGCCAGCCAAAAAATTGTCATATAGGGCAATTCCTGTTTTTCTGAGCTAGGTTACATTTGTTGTTTTATTATTATTAAGCATAAAAAGTCTGTCCTCTATGCTTTAAAGAAAGGTCAGGTCTTGTAACATAAAAAAAGATGAAGAGCGCTAGCAAAAAAGAAAACTAATAAATAAAGAAAAAGCTGCAGCAGGGGATGAGTTAATATGAGTTTTAATTGGAAAATAAACATGGTGGTATTTAGTTGGTGACAACATGTGTACACCAATTATAGAGGGTTCTCTCTTACTGGAGTAATACATGTTGGCCTTTCCTCATTCAGAATTTATTTTTCACAGAATCATTTGAACATTTATTTATATTTTTGTATTTTAGCTCTCCAGTATGCTGAGTAATTGGAATTAGATGCAATGGCTGGCATCCAGTGAGAATCAGTTCAACAGCCTGAAGGAACATCTAAAACACAAGCCCCAAGGTAACCACAAATCTGTGGTACAATTATTTGAGCAAATGTGTGTGTGTGTGTGTGTGTGTGTTTTGTGTTTTTTCTGTGTGTTTTGTTTGTTTGTTAATTTTTTAAACCTTGTACGCGTTACCAGTAAGTACAAATTACCCATGGCTGTCCTTTCAGGGTGCAATTTCTTGAAGCCAATCAGAGACACCTTTACAGGCTCATTGATGAAGCTCCAATAATTTTTGTTAAATGCCAGATGACGAATAGTCTAATCAGTTAAGTTGCCAGACTTCGGTATTATCGACCCGTTCAAACCAGCGGTGCCATGAGTTTTTCTTTTTCATTTAAAATGGTTATGCAACCACTCTAAGTAGTTTACAATTCAACTCAAAAGTAACGAAAGGTGATTGCGGCGCAACCCGCTGGAAAGGGTTTTGGTGCAGGAGTCCCAGGTTCGAATCCTCAGAGACGGTACTATTTTATTATTAAAATGATTACGCACTCACGATTCATTTAAGTAGTATTAAATTCAACTCCAAATAATACCAACAGGATAAATGGCAAACGTCGTTGGTCCACTGGGCTGTCAATTACTGCGGCAGTTCCAGGCTGGTACGTCCGGGTTCGAATCACTTGTCCTGACACATAGAGACATAGGCTGCTGGCTGCAGCAATGGCTTAGACTGGCCACCATGTCTCTCCTCCCCGAAGGTTTGAGGTGTGGAGGAAATGTACGGACGGGAGGGAATACGGAGGGACCGGGAGGGTAACCAATAATAGCCAATGTATAGATTTATATAGCGCACGTATCCACTAATCCAAGTGGCGCTCAAGGCGCATATATTAATTATCCCTGCTCATAAGGCTCATAAATCATTCCTGAAACCATCTCTGCCTCCCTGGGGAGTATACAGCCCAATTCAGCTGCTGCCATTTCTAGCGCATATAGAGCAAAACCATCTCTGCCTTCACAGGTACCCATTTAACCCCCTGGGTGGAGAGAAGCAATTATGGTTAAGTGTCTTGCTCAAGGGACACCAGGTGTCACGGCCGGGGCTCGAACCCACACTCTGCTGCTGGCAACACCAGAACTTGAGTTCAGTGCGCTAGCACCGCACGACCAATCCACTTTTCGTGCATTATACAACACACGGGACCTACATTGGCTTTACGTCCCATCCGAAGGACGAAGCAATTATGGCACCTTGCTCAAGGACACAAGTGTCACGACCGGGGCTCCAACCCACACCCTGCTGCTGGCAACGCACCAGAACTTGCAGGTTCGCTGGTGCGCTAGATCACTAGACCGCCTGGTAGCGACCTCCCAGAAGGGTGCTGTGGTGATCATCATGCCGGAAACTTTCGGTTTGAGTCATCCGAATACCTGGTCGACACCTGATAACTCTCCGCACTTTTTACAATACATAATAAATTTTTTCAGATACAAACATTCTGTTGCGTCTCTATTGTGTCTCTCCAACAAGTAGGAGGGATTTTTAAAAAAACAAATCCATTTTTAGGCCAAATTTGGGTAAACCACGTTTTTTTCTTTCACCTCGAAAAAAGGGTTGTCTGCACCTTTCTAAATCTGATAATAAAATCAACCACTCTGGTCTGCAGAATAAAGCCAGTTATGATTTATGAGTCTATTTGGCCAATTTTTAATTTCACTATTTCACCTCAAATTGTTCATAAAATTTGTCTAAAGTTATTGTAAGATAGGCCACTCAGAAATTACCAGCAAATTTGTGTTCTACGTCTCTCCAGCAAGTATTAATCATTTTTGAAAAAAATTTCATTTTAGGCCAAATTTGGAAAAAACGACAAGGGGTACCCCTTGTCGTTTTTTTTTCAAAGAAAAAAAAAATGTGTCCGATTGGCATCAAAATTAAACAGAATGAACCAATGTGTCTGCAGAATACAGCCACCGATTTACAACCTGTTTGGACAAGTTTAAAATTTAATTTTACCTATATTATTTCATAAAATATTGATTTTCTTAAAAAGTTGGAAAGATAGGCCACTCAAATTACCACAAATGTATTCAAACTCTGTTACGTCTCTCCAACAAGTATTAATCATTTTGAAAAATGTCATTTTGAAGCCCATATTTGGAAAAAAAATCTCCGATTCATACAAAATTACTGAAATGAACCAATGTGTACATACAATAAATGTGTTATTTGAGGTTTATTTACAGATCAGGAAAACCACCAGTTCAAAAGTGCCTTGAATTTTTTGCCAAAAACAAATGATGGTTGAAATGTATTTAAACCAATCTGCCTAATTGCCCTCCACAGAAGAGTTTGACAAAGAATCTTATTATTGATCCAAGTTAAATTCATTTTAGGCCATTTCTTGAACTTGTCTGACTTTATGTTAATGAATAGTTATAGAAACCCCTTGCCTTGAATACTGGTTTTGTGTTACTACAGCTTTGTTACAACTACATGTATGGGCATTGTTCATTGAGAGTTACATATAAATGGATCACAGTCATTATGAGGGATTTCATTTGTACAATCAGGTAACCAATCTGTGTGTGTTTGTTTTCTTAAGTGCCCATGATTCTTGTATTTGTTAATTCTAGTTGGTTAAAATTTGAGGATATTTCTGATGGTAGGCGGTGGGTTGTATTCAATAAGCAAACATTGTTTTTCACCCAACCCAACCCCCAACCTCAACCCTAACTTCTAACTCTAATCCTAACTCATTCTTAACCCCAACCCTAACCCTAATCAGGGTCGTAAATTCGCGACCTCAGGCAACTGCGACTTTTATGGTTGGTTGGGGGTTAGGTTAGTTGGGTTGGAGGCTAGGGATTAGAAAACTTTGCTGAAAAGCAGTATACTCACTGAATGGTGCTACCCTGAATAAAGAAAAGCTTAAATAAATAAATTATGTAGCCATTTTGGATGCTTAATTTTGATATTCAAAATGAGAAATGTGTTGACCTTTTACAACAAATGTAAAAGAAAAGAGTTAAATGGATGTGCTGCCCCCATCAGCCAATGGTGGGGCAAGATAAGACGATGTTATGTTTGATGATCGGGTTGATGGTTGGCATAGCTCATGAGATTTTACATTGTTTCATAAATTCACAATGTTTAAAAAGCAACATTTTGCTTGCACTTTTTGTTGAAGTACTAGTTCCTTCAGAGATTCAAAGAAGAATTGGCTTTCATAACAAATTCAAAGTTAAAGATGGCCAAACTACTAACAATTTAATATATAATCAGTTGTTTACCTCACAGCATGTGTCAATTATATATTCTAATTATTCATTTAATTATATTTGTAAATAGACATGTTTATGAAAAAACAAATTCTTATTCAGTATTAAAGGTAATTATACATATAACATTGATTGAAAGATTCCCCTTTTCTTAAAACAACTGTTATTTATAACGGTTGATTCAAATGAAAATTAAATCCTTCTCTATTTACTTCAGTGATAAAGTAGGGTTTGCTTTTGAATTCAGATGACTGGAAGATTGAGCCATATCCAAGACAAAAGATAATCTAACAACATATAACTTCATACTAGTGACCAGAAACATATGGTTGTGTAAAATGTTATTGATTGATTTCAAAATGTATCAGATATTTATGAATAATTCATTTCGTATTCATAGCTTATGAACAATTAATGTATATTAATGGTTATGGATAATTCATTTTGTATCTCGTTACTCGTGAATTTGTATTTAAAATACTTCATTTATTATGAATTAAGTCACAAAATGAATTTAAAACAACTGAATTATTCTCAAATACTTTGGAAGAAGTCAACATTGAATGATTGTTTCTAAATCAATTATTCAAATATTATCCCTCCTGTCTATATATAATTCTGCCTTGAGATACTTTAGTGCTTCATTCAGTTTTTGTAAATGTTCGCAAAAGCTGCAGCCAATTGTAAAAGATACGAAAGAACAGAATGTTACATTTTGATCCTAAATTGGAATTTGTATTTGTTCTGTTTTTAGCAAGGGTTAATGAATACATGTATACATCAGATTACACACAAAGTCACACATACAGCATATTCCACGTATAAAGTGTACAGACTTTACATGTCTGTATTATTTCTTATAATAAAGCCTTTGATGAAATGATAATAGTATAACATACAATTTAAAATATGGGATGATATATTCACATGTGCTTCCCATCACTTATTTTTAATATTGCAGTTTTTGGGAATTGAAACAGTACTGATTTTTAAATGGTTACACATTGTAAAATAAATATAATGTTTACTTGAATTACATTTAAGTGTTGCATGTTAAAACAAATTTTGTGGGTAAATTGTTTCATTGTAGTATTGAAGTTAAGCTACGACTAGATTTGTTTTCACAGAGCGACATCGTGGCTCAATCATATTGAGGCTCAACAATGAACTAGACTGTGCTTTTCAAAATTTAAATGTGGTGGGTGTGGTGATTTGATGTTATAGAGTTGAACCAGACAAACAGATTCAGTTTGCTACAAGTAAAGTTAAAGATGTAGACAAGCAATGGTAGACTTTGGGGTCACTAGAGGGCAGCAGACCGGTCCTTTTTCTGCTGTTTATATAATTCTGGCGCATGTGTGAAATATCAAGAACAATGGAATAGTTTCTGCTGCCACCAAGTGTTTTAAAAAGTCTCGCATTGCTCCAGAGTGCATTCATTTTGCTAACAATTGACCTTTAATATTTTTCAGAGGTCACCTGTGTGCCTTCTCAGAGGTCACTTAATCAAAATAATAAGCTGAAACATCGGTTCTGTGTGTAATTGTTTTCAACCAATGCTACAAAACTTGATTTCAGGAATCGTCCCATCCTAACTAAAATACCGAGTCGATGCCAAGATCAAGATGCCCCATCCTAACTAAAATACCTAGTCGATGCCAGCAAGATCAAGATGCCCATCCTAACTAAAAAATACCTAGTCGATGCCAACATCAAGATGCCCCATTCTAACTAAAATACCTAGTCGATGCCAACATCAAGATGACTGCATTAAACTATCCTCTTTTTTTTTTTTTAAAGCCAACTCTTTCTAAAAATAATATATATATATATATATATATATATATATATATATATATATATATATATATATATATATATATATATATATATATATATATACACTCTACTGGCCATAAGTATTGCAACATTAAAATTCAGACCAAAGTTCAGTTTGGAGAACTGTGTTACAATAATTTATTTTATTTTATTTACACTACTTAACACTTTTGAAATTGCCTTTGTTTTGAAGCTTTTTCCAATGTTCTTTTTTACTGTTCTTGCTATGTAATACACGATCGATGAAATCGGATTAAATGATTATCTCACCTGTTACTGTAAAGTGCTATTTGCTGAGCATGTTGCAATACTTTTTTAGCCAGTGAGTGTATTAAATATATCAGCATTATCATTCACATTGTGAATTTTAAGTAAGGCACTATATTTCAAACGACATCCATTGTCCAAATTTCATTGATGTTGTGATGTCAGACCCATACAAAATGCAATAAACTGTACATCTAAATATACACACTCTTGCCTCCCCATGAAACCCATGATACTATAACAGAGGCTTCAAATGAAAACAAGTGTGACATGGTCTACTGAACAAAACAAAATCCTGTATGAGCACTTCCTCACAAGATTAAATTTCCCTTTCCCTTTATTTTACTCAACTGAATTTCTGACAACTTTTTCTGACAAGTTTGGTCCAACAAACAAAGGGAACAAAGAAGGACAAATAGGGTGTCCCTATTTACACCATATATACAAGACTGTGTGTGTGTGTGTGTGTGTGTGTGTGGGTGCGTGTGTGAGCGCATTCAAACCGGGGACGTAGAACAACAAAGGGACAATGGTCCCCAGGTTGCTATAACAATGGAGAACAATGCGTCCCGTATTTTTGGACAAAGGTTTTGACACAAAGAAGTCCCTGATTGCGGTGTTTACACGTGTGTGTGTGTGTGTGTGTGTGGATGATTGCATCCCTCCTGACTGCCCTATGATCCTACCACATGACGGCCCACCAACTCATATATTGAAGATTGTGATTTTTATATTTCAAAAGCAATTCTTTTAAAACTTTATCCACAATGTTATTCCTTTCCCAAGTGAAACAGGTCAACTCGTATGCGTGCCAACTCTGCAATTATTACCAACTCACTCATTTTGGTCAACTCGACCTGCGTAAAAATATTTATTACCGAATATTTTCTGGCATGTGTACAGGGTTGACATCCGGTTAATTTAGCTTCCACACTATAGTGTCTATAGTTCCTCAAATACTAGTAGTGCTTATGTCTTGTGTGGTGATGGATGCACGTTGCAGTTTACTTAATACTAGCACTTAATTTTCTCACTAAAGTAGTCCAGAAACAAATATCAGCACATTTTATTAAGATAATGAAACAGTCACATCATGGAGGAAGGAAGACGTCACATATGTAACTTCTATTCCATTGTAAAACCTAACTTAAAAGGCATTGTCTCTGAAGGATCATTTTTCTAAAGTTGCATAAGTTTTCTGAAGTTACATCAATCCATCCCTGATAATAACAGTGAGGGCATTCAAGTTATGTGTGTTTTGTTAGCATGACCCATGTATTCTTCGTCCCTCTTGAGAAACATTTAATATTGTTTTTACATGATTAGTTTATATTTCAGATCATCGGTATCCATTTGTGCTACTTGCTACAAGGTGCGTCAGAGTCTGTGTAACTTTGTGATCCAAATGGCCAGCATTTGAAGTTTATCCATTCATCAAAGGAGTTAATGTATGATTCAAATTATTTATATGGACCTATCCTATCTGTGGCAGTCTTCACCCTCAAGAGAATTGATTTTTAGGACCTCAAGACATATCTAGTCTTTTAGGAATTTCCTTTAACATGTTAGAACAAAATTAGTACTGAGGAATTCTTATTATATTTTTGACTGGACCCAAACATCCTCACAAAAATGTAGTTATTAAGCAATATCTGTTGGTGATCTAGTAAATATTGTATTGCCGACAGTGAATCCCTGGCAGTTAAATATAAACATAGTAAACATAACTTTAATCTTCATTGCATGGGTGTGTCAGCCTTTGGTACAACTCACAGATAACCTAATTAAAGCACTAGTATAAGGGGCCACTTTATACTTGTATTGCTTGTTTGCCCCTCCCCTCTTCCCTAGTTCTTGGATTCTATAGTGCTGCAATGATAGAACCAAAGAATTTTAGAAAAACAAATGTGTGTTGGTTTCATCACCAGTGGCAGTACATGCCATCACTTGGGGGAGGGGAAGGCATTTTTTATTCCAAAATTACTGATTCCAATGACAACCCCTGAATGTCACCCATTCTGAACTCACTAAATCGTACATACAGGTGTACATTATTTTTAAAATGCAGATTGGATTCTGTTTTCTTGTCAACAAAAGATCATGGTTGGGGTCTATTTATTACACTGAAGTCATTTCACTTGTTACATGTGTAAGACCATGTACACTCATTTCTAGATTGGTTACAAGTATAGGTTATAAACAGGTCAACAAAAGAGTGGTTTCAATTGATTGTTGGGAGAGAGTAGTGTGTAAACCACAAAGTCAAGTCATGAAACCCAACAGACAGTTAAAATAAATATGTATTTCATTGTTTGATTAGCAATTTACAAGCACCCATACAACTCTTTGATTATTTCAATGTTCTAACAATTTATGTACAAAATGGCATCTGATCTTTTAGGTTGTAATTCTGTAGTATGGATGCAACTACAGACATTTTGCCAATCATGTGTACAACCTTGAAAATGTAAAATCAATGTAGAGATTTGTTTTCAAATTTATATTACTATATTTTTTAATTATTTGCAGTATAGGTGAAAACAAAAGACAGTTTATAAGCATACAAGCAATAAGGAGATGCTTGATTACAGTGTCACTATCATTGTCAATTTATCATTATATTTTTTTGTTATAAACTTAACCTGAAAGTGAAGTATTTTATAAATAAAGATTAAATTTATTTTGTACAAGACTTAAACCCAAGAGATAAATACCAATGTTGGCTTCATTTAAATCTAAAATTGAAAGGTTTTCCACTAAACAAAGTTGAAAAGCGGCAACCAATTATCAGATTTGATCCAGTGGATATAATTAGGTGTTCGAGCGTAGCGCTCGAACACCTATTGTTTTTTGTACTGTTTTTGCCCCAGGTGTTCGAGAGCGCAGCGCGAACACCTGTTGTTTTATGTACCTGTTTTTTTAATTTTTTTACTTCTCCTTCTCTCTCAGTGGCGCTTGTCCGGTAATAAAGGCATCCTTGCTAAGCATATACAGCCTTCAAACTTAACACATAAACAGGAACATATCACGCAGACGAAACCGTTTTCTGTGACGTCATGATTACGTCATGAGTGTCGAATTACGCTAATCAAAGTTAATATTTCAAAAAATCATATCTCATAGAACCATTAAAATATATTTTCACAATCTTTGCATCATCTGAAAGATCTTGAATTATGTAATTTTCGTTTTTAGACGTGATCCCAATTTGACCTTTCCTTCCGGTCAAAACCGGAAAGTTGAAAATTTCAAAATTTCAAAAAATTATATCTCATGAACCATAGAAGATATTTTCACAATCTTTTTATCATCTTAAAAGATCTTGAACTATGTCACATTTCGTTTTCAGACTGACCCCAATCTGACCTTTCCTTCCGGTCGAAACCGGAAGGTTAAAAGTCAAAAACAATATGCTGAAATATCATATTCCCTGTATGTACGATCTATAGCCTACATCGCGCGTGCACAGAATACGTAAACACAGCAACCAATATAGTGGAGTTTAATATAGGCCTACAACGTAACGGAATGAAACCGAGTGTGGAAAATTTCCTCCTTTTTTTTATATACATGATATTGGGTCACAAAATGTTTCCTTCTCAGTCATCACCTCTCAATATAACAAACCTGAAGAATTTTTTGGAAAAATGCATGGAAATTTACACCATTCTCATTCAATGCGGCATTTGTAATGGTACATGTCCCGCAGTGTAACATGAGCTATGTGTGTTGTATGAAACGTCAGTGAAATTGTGCTTTTGTTCAGACTGCTTCAGAGATCGTGCTTTAAAATAGAACGGTCAAACGGCAGTTGCTAAGGCTCAGACTGCCAGCAGATGTTGTGCCTACATATATAAGACTTTCCAATACATCTACAAAAGGTAACTTTTCTTTATAATTATGGTGATTTAGGCTTTTAAGGGTATTATTTTAATATTATGCGTTAGTTTCATTTAATTTGGGATTATTGAGGGCGCATTTCATGATTTACGGTCCTCGGATGGTGATTATAAGGAGTTGATGACGAAACAAGTAGTCCAAACAAATTTCTGAACGGTATGATATTCTTTAAGTACTTTTGATTGAAGGATGTTTATTACATCACATTAATTATTGTAACATTATTTAAAGCCAAAGCCAGTGTTGATTTTATATTCGAATTAGATTTAACCCATAATTTAGTACAGCGCATATGGGTTTTGTTTGAGCCTCACTTGTTTTCAGGAGTGAAGCGGCCGGAGGTTTCCACGTCAGACGGTCACATTTCTCCAGTAGACAGCGTTAAGTGTAAACTTTTTGGGAGTTTTGTCATCAAACCTTTGAAGTTAAATTGTCATCGGCTGGTGAGTAGATCATATAGTAACAGGTAAAATGAGTAGGATTTATTGACATAAAACATGTAGGTTTCAGGGCCGGCAATATTTAAAATTAAATGTTTTCCTGTACATATAACACAGTTACTGTTATGATGTATTGAATTATGCCTATGCTAATGTGGGGTTTGAGATTGAATTCGTACACACATATCTAATATAATTTTATGTATTGTGTTTACCAGGTTTTCTTGGATGTCGGAACAATATAAATGCTAGCATATAAAGCGCAGGTTAAAACCTCATATTTCTGTCTCATCAAAGCTGTTTATTTTATCCATCTCTGGATCATCTTACTATATAATTTTAAGATTAAAATTAGTTGATACCTATATACTTTTACAGTGTCACATAAAGTAGGTGATGAAGGGTCCAATTGCTTCTTCCATGGCTTCTTGTATTCCCCCTTTTAGTGAGGAAGTTAAATCACCTTAAAATCAAAACATTTCACAAGGATTGATTAAGTTGCAAGCATGCCAGAAGTTCCAGAATGAGTGTTTACTGATGGGCTCATAAATTCTACTTTTGGCAATACATATAGATCTGTGATTGTATTATGGCTGAAAGAGTAGATGTAAACAAGCATTTGAAATTGAAATCATTTATCATTATCTTCCAGCGTAGAAGAAGAAACGAGGAAACCACCCAAAGTACAACATGACTCTACAAGATATGTGGTGAATAGAGGGAAACCCAACACACTAGAAGTTACCACTGCAGGTAAATACCCTGATGTTCCATTATTCAGAAAGAACAGTCCGTACTTACCCCTTTGGTAAAACTATTCTAGACGCCACAAGCATATTTTTTTGGTAAATTTAATTTTGTTTAAATGTGGCTTGAATTTGAAATCGAATTGAAAAGGTTTTCAGGCACAGCAGTTTAAATACAAAAATTAATTACTTTTGATTTTGAGGCAAAGAGATCCAGATTGTGCAAAATGGAATAATGTGTATAAATTTTAATCAGAAAAGCATCAATGAACTTCCCACAATGATTGTTTAATAAACCAAAAAGAGTCTAGAAAAAAAAGAGTCTAGAACAACACAATGGTAAGTATTGTTTTCCCCAAAATTGTTGGGTATTTACTTCAAATATTGGTTTTGGTTTAGCCGGTTAGCAAATTTCTAAATGGTCAGTGAATTTTGTTTCATTTTAATTAATGTAATAAATCCAAAATTATGTTTCATTATCATTAATAAATAAAAAATTAAAAATTGAAGACCTCACATCAAGTTTTAAGCATTATTCTGTACAGAACCTTAAAACTTAACACATAGACCTTAACATGTAGTTGTATCTCGGTTGTGATGTCATGGTTACAAGCATCAGATATCGAATTACACTAAATCAAAGTTTAATATTTCAAATATCATCATCCGCGAACCAATAAAAGATATTTTCACATTACTCTTCTCGATGAGAGACTTATTGAACAAAAAAACATAGTTCCAAAATTCACACAGCCTTCAAATTCTAATACATACTTATACTATAACATGTAGTTGTCAATAAATTTATGTACAGTTTTCAGGTAAAGTTGTGATGTCATGTTCGACGTCATCAGATAGCGAAATACACTAAAAATTTTAATATTTCCAAAAATCATATCTCATGAACCATTAAAAAGATATTTATACAATCTGCATCATCTTACAGATCTTGAATTATGTAATTTTTCGTTTTAGACGTGATCCCAATTGACCTTCCTTCCCGGTCAAAAACCGGAAGTTGAACATTTCAAAAATTTCAAAAATTATATCTCATGAACCATAGAAGATATTTTCACAATCTTTTATCATCTTAAAGATCTTGAACTACAGGGTGTATCAAAAAAAAAATTCTACTATGAAAAATTGCCTTGAAATTTATATTCTATAATTTGTTGGAAAAATCTTTTTACATAGGTTGATAGACAATGGTTCAGTGCTTTTTGTGCAATTGCACATACTCATCATGTCATGCATGTAGTTTGAGCACAGGCTAATTACGTAAATTGCGACACATCTGTTTTGCGCTTGAAAAAAGTGTGCTGGGTTGAAAACAGGATCTGAGACCATGACAAACAACGTTAGGTATGCCTTTGTTTATCACAAATTGCGTTATTACTTTTGAATTAACCCTTTCACACTTTCGAGTCCTCAACTTGTCCACCATTTCTTTCCTAGCAGATTTGGGCCCTTCCTCAAGCATATCGTACACTGCACGCCGGATCAAAGCTCTGTCCTCTTCTGAGAACATTGACTTCTGCCGTTATGCGTTCCTCAATGTCATCCAGGTCCCTAGGTGGAGTAACAAAACACACTTTTTGACTTAAGATGACCCCACAAGAAAAAGTCCAAGAGGGCTGGAAGTCCGGTGACCTCGGGGAGCCATTCCACGTCACGGTGTGGGGCAATCACCGTTCTCCGAACAGTTCTGTACACGGCGTCCGTTACAGTCCACTCCGTCTGTGGTGGCACCATCCTGTGCCCACCACGCTCTCTGAAAACGGCTTACACCACATTTCTGTTGCGACGACAACGAGGCAGTTGGTCAATGACAGGAACAATGTTCTCGTTAAGCATCTGCAGATAATGCTCACCGTTAATGTTATGGCGGAAGAAGAAAAAGGGTTGATAACTTGAGCTCATTGCCTCCCAAACCTATCCACATTCAGCTTGTGTCTGTCGTCACGACGTTGATACTTAGGTAAAACTTCCAGGCTTTCTGCATGGTGAGGATGATAAGTAAGACCTAATTGCGGTGACACCAATGTGGAATCCTCAATTGAGTAGTAATTAGTTCTGAAAAGAACTGGGGGTACAACTCGATCATTCTCGATCATATGCCCTGATCGTCCTCAGGAGAATGCCGGACTCTGGAAAATGCTGCTGCTTAAGTAGGCTGCTGGAGGATCATCCCATGAATGGATGCTGGAGGATTAGTTCGTTGAGGCGCGCAGGCGGGAAACTGTGAGACTATGGAGACTAGGATCCTAGGGGTTGGGAGAGGAGTGTGTGCTCACTGAACTGAATCAGTTGTTAACTGCAAGCACAGGGGAAGGAGGGTGGTTGACTTAGGATATAGGGGATCCCTCCAGTCTGGGGTGGGTTATGCGACTTTGGATATAGAAGATCCTTCAGTCTGTAGTATAGGTCCTTAAATGTCGCTGATGAAGAAACCGATGTCCTGTGGCACAGTGTCGTGTTTGACGATCTCGATGGCCTCTCTGATGCGTCTGGGGTGCCACCATGCGTCGATGGGTGTGATGAGTTGGGCTGCCCGCCAGTCGATTTGGTGGTCCTTGATGTGCGAGTGCTTGACGATGGCGGACTTCTCGAAATCTCCTCTGCGGCCGTGTGCGCGGTGTTCCTTCAATCTGATGGGGAGGTTGCTTTTTGTTTCGCCGATGTACACCTTTACCGTACTCCACAGGGGATCCAGCAGACTTTTGCTCTGTTGTTTGCGTCCGGTTTGTCCCTTGTGGGGTATGTGGGGTCCTTGGAGTTTGCTGGGGCTGAGTGTGGAACAATATCGATGCCTGCTTGTCCGGAGGATGCGTTGTGGCCAGAGACGTCGAACCTGAATGGGGGGGAGACAAGCAGAGAGGTTAGATCCACTTACCTTGCTTTTGGAGTTTGGAACCGGCTTCGCTGTGCTGATCTTGTTGTGATTGTAAATCTGCGTTTGAGGGTAGTTCGGATGTGCTGGTAGTTCCTTGGGAAGGCTGTCCTTGTCACAAATGTTGTAGAGCGCGTTGTATGAGTGCGGCCGGTTGACCGATGACTTGATGCTTGGATGATGGAAGGAGCGCTGGTTTCGGGTACCGATCTGTGTGCGTGGGTTTCTGTAGACGTTGATACTGGAAATCAAGGGGAGCGTGTCCACGAGGGCAGTACTCTCTCTCGGATATTGTGGAGTGTTAACTGATGCATTGAGGGCAAAGCCTGATCAATCCCCGGATGATAAGATTGGCCAAGAATCGTGGGGGTTGTGCAAGGAGCCACTTCCGCAGAAGCGCAACGCGTCGCTGTTGATCCCCAGGTAGAAGTTCGTGACGCTTAATCATCTGATAGGGATGAAAGTACAAGGTAACCACGAGAGGTTATCCTGTTGAAAGTGGCTGCATCCCAAGACCATTGTGTCGGCTGCTGATTGTCTGAGCTCTTCCTTCTCCTGCCTGTTGCCTGCTCAACGAGACGATTTCAGGACAGCTTCGATATTCGCGACGGATCTTGCCAGTTCGTCGACGTCCAGATCTTCTCTTATTCAGATTATGACTTGTTCCCACAACTATCGGTACTTCTGGTGTTTTGGGAAACTGTTTTCCTCGATGGGCATCGCACATTTGGGAATTCCCGACGGAAACTCCGAGGAGGACTGCCCCAACACTGTTGGTACGATGGTATTCTCGTTACCATGAAAGATCTGCTGTTCAGGGGTGTACTGTGGCTCAACCGTCCTTTGGGGGTTTGCTTTCAATGCAGAAGTGAGGGAACTGTGCACCCAGGGCCCACAAAATTATCCCATTTGCTTGTAATCCATTATGTAATTAATGATGTAACAACTGAACACAGTGGTCCGTTCATTTTCAGTTGAACTGAAATGTGTCAAGAGATGTGCCGAGTTTAAGAAAGTGCAAACACCTGGTGTTGCACTCATTCTGAGGACATCCATTCATTGTTTACATAACATGACATAAGAGAACTGAGTGCACTTTCCCTGTCATCTTGGCACGTCTCCCAACCTCAATGATTGGATTAACCCTAGGAAGGCAGATAACAGGCAAGTAGCAAGTAAATGCTTACGTACAGCAAAGAAAATGTAGCCAACTGGAGAGCAAAGGGTTAAAAGGCAATTTCCTAACATTTTGAGGACATAAGGGTATACCAATCGTTGCTTCTCATGGTCTCAGATCCTGTTTTCATCCCAGCACTTTTTTTCGCGCAAAACAGATGTATCGCAATTTACGTAATTAGCTCAGCTCAATCAAGGCAGACATGATGAGTATATTGCAATTGCACAAAAAAAAACACTGAACCATTGTCTATATCCAAACCTATGTAAAGATTTTTCAAAAATTATAGAATATAAATTTCAGGGCAATTTTCATAGTGGAGACATTTAAACCGGATATGGTATGTATGCCTTCAGTGGACGAAATTACTATTGACATGACCTTTTAAAAAATATGACTGATGACGGCCATCACCTTATCATTGCCCCCTTTTTGGCCTTGTAACATAACTCTCAAAAGTCATAGGAAATTTGAATATGACTACTGCAGAATAAAGTAATAGGTGACATCTTATATTCTCAAAAAATGTTTGATAACATCATAAAAGTTCAGAGCGCCCCTAGTGGCATTTTTTTTTAAAATTGAACCAAAGCAAGTACTAACGTTATTTTTTCCATGATCATGAGGAAGTTTCATTGTGTCATACTAATTATATGACCTTCAAATCACCTGTTCTGACCCTTTACTTCCCGGTCCAAATAATTAGACCAAAGTCAACACATTCTAATTTTTCAAAATTGATATATTTTTTCGAATATGAAATTGATATTGAAATAATAAAACATGGTACAACCTTTTGCAAAATATGATATTGACATCATCGTTGTTAATTTGATTGAACCGGAAGTTGGACTTTGAACACCATTGTGTTTGAACCAAACAAACACTTAAGCTCTAGTTGTGCTGTGATTTTTGAATAATTATGTATAATGTAATACATGTATGTAATGTTTACTTTATTTTTGTTTACATATCTTTAGTTAATATGTGTATATGTATATGTATGTATATGGTAAGGTGTATGTGCATGTGCGTATGTATATGTATATGTATATATATAACATATATATATGGGCCTACATAAGTATATATATACATATATATGTATACTTAAATGTAAAGGCGGTCTATCTTTGGAAGTAGGTGCAACCAATGCCACATACAGACAGAGCGCTGCAATATACTTGTGTGGTAAACTAGTGGAACGCTGGTAAAGTTGTAACTCCGAGTTTCACGCGTTGTGCGATCATCAGGACAACCGATAGTCACCAAGTGACTATGTATATATATATAAATATATATATATATATATATATATATATATATATATATATATATATATATATGCATATATATAAAAATATATATATATGTATATATGTATATATAATATATATATATATATATATATATATACATATATACATATATATATATATATATATATATATATATATATATATATATATATATATATATATATATATATATATATATATATATATATATATATATATGTGTGTGTGTGTGTGTATGTGTGTACTTTTCTATAATGTTTCATAATTTTTTTGCTTGTAGTTAATTGTTGTGCCTCGGAATAGGCATGCCCTAGATAGACTGGCGCATAAATTTATTATTATTATTATTATTATTATTATTATTATTTTTATTTCCCCCCTTTCAATGGAGTTGTAGAACTCCTCTTTATTCATGCATTAATCAAGTATATACAAAACATAAGGTAAAGTTTAACATGAATAACAAATATATGTAATCAACTAACTCATTAACAATCTAATCAAGTAATCAATCAGTTAGTCGGTCATTAAATCAATCAATTATCCATAACAAAGTAAATGAAATAAATTACATTACTTAAATGTATGTAAAAAATTAAGTTTAACATGAAGATACAAAGATTAATAAACAATTAACGAAATTATTTTACTACTTAATAAGAGCTATTACAAGGCATATACATTCTTAATATACATTCTATATATACTTTTCTTCATTTGTTTAAATTTTAAACTTAATTTGTTTGTTTACAACAGTACACAATACTGTGAATTCTTGGCGTATATTGATTCAAGTACAAATTCAAGGTAACTCTTTAAGTTAACTTGCTAATCATCTTTCGGTATGGCCCAGTCCACGTCCTTTTTCTGTTGTTGTTGTAAGGTTACTTTTCTATTCAGAAATGGCAATGGTTCCTGTTCCCCCTTCTTCTTCTTCTGTATCGTTGTATGCCTTGCTGCACCCAGGGTACCATATCATCATCATCATCGTGTTGATCTGATGCCGAATCGCCGGATGCAACTTCCATCCCTTTCATAGTCAGACCTTTGATCGATGTGTTTCTTTTTGCTTGGTCATGCGTTTCCTTTGTAGTTCTTTTTCCCCATCTTGCCCTTGCTTTTTGACTGCATCTGCCCAGCTCGAGCTCGGTACAGACTCTCGGTTTTTTGGCCGATGTCCCCGGTTTATCTGCTACCGAGTAATCCTGGGTTTTCTTTGTCAGATGTTCCTGCTTTTTCTCCTGTATCGATGTTCCTGGTTTTCCCCTGTCGACGTTCCCGACTTTTCTTTCGGTGCGTTCTAGGTCTGTTGGAGTATTGTGGTCTGTGGACGGTCCTGCTGTAGTTGGTGATGGGTGATGGTTGGCTTGAGCTTTTAATCAGGTGATCTTTTTCCTGCTCTTGGAGGGTTCCTGGGTCAGTGGGCTCTTAGATAGTGACATCCCATCTTTGCTTGGTGTGTTTCGGGTTGTATCTTTTTGCAAGGTGCCGACTGACCGGTCAAGTTTCCTGGTCTTTAGTGAGGATCTTCCCGTAGTTCTTCTTCTTCTTCTTCTTCTTCTTCTTCTTCTTCTTCTTCTTCTTCTTCTTCTTCTTCTTCTTCTTCTTCTTCTTCTTCTTCTTCTCTCTTCTTCTTCTTCTTAACTAACTTCTTCTTCTTCTTCTTCTTCTTCTTCTTCTCTTCTTCTTCTTCTTCTTCTTCTTCTTCTTCTTCTTCTTCTTCTTCTTCTTCTTCTTCTTCTTCTTCTTCTCTCTTCTTCTTCTTCTTCTTCTTCTTCCTTCTTCTTCTTCTTCTTCTCTCTTCTCTCTTCTTCTTCTTCTTCTTCTTCTTCTTCTTCTTCTTCTTCTTCTTCTTCTTCTTCTTCTTCTTCTTCTTCTCTCTTCTTCTTCTTCTCTCTCTCTTCTTCTTCTTCTTCTTCTTCTTCTTCTTCTTCTTCTTCTTCTTCGTCAAAATCACGTATTTCAATCGAGCTCCGAAGTAAGTTGTTTATTTGTAGGCCTTATATAGACCTAGTACGGTCCCTAGTTTTTCACCTACTTGTAGTTAATTGTTTATAGATTGAAGCTAGCTTAACACTCCCCTTGTCTGGCGTTTTTAATTTCATGATATTTGAGAGTAAAATTTCCCACTTTCCTGTCTTAATTTAGCCAGGGCTGGCCCTCATGGCCAGTCAAGCAGGAACATCCATTCAGGGGCAGTCGAGCGTGAACACGGCTGCCCACATCGAAGACAACTTCATTCCCGGTGACGAGCCTTTCAGTGCAGTAACCAGGAACAATGGAGTGGCTTTCAAAGCCTCTGATAAAATCTCCATTCAAACATGTTATTGACGCCTTTGTTAATCAAATACCACCCGAAGAAGTCGTTTCTGCCTCTCGTATTTCCAATGGCCGAGTAGCTATCTATCTACGCTCGAGAGCGGCAGTCATCGACGCGACTACTCACGGTCTCTGACACTTGGTGACTCTTTTTTCGAACTCACTCCACTTATAAAACCCTACTACTCGTCCTAATTTCTAATGTTTACCCGGAAACTCCCTAATTATGTCCTTGCTCATTATATCTCAAGTTTCAAAGGTGGTGTCTCAGATCCGACCCATACCACTTGGTTTTAAAAAGCAAGCAGCTTTCACATATCACAGCGTCTTTCAGAAGACAAGTCCAGGTACTCTTCAATAATAATAACGTCACCCTCCGGATCACATTAACTTCTACATTTGCGGGAGTTAACTATCGAGTCTTCCTATCCACCGAATCGGTCAAATGCTTTAACTGTGGAGAATACGGCCATACATCAGTCGCTCTTGCAAAAACCCAACAGTAAAGCACCCAGCTAATGACACCCTACAACCCCCCTAACCCCTTACCCACTATTATCCATGGTAAAAACAAATCAGACCCCAAACACCCACCTAAGAAACTCCCCAATCCATTGCCCCACCGGCCCCCTTTAGTAGTACGAAAGGCCCCACTAAGTTATTTTTGGCCCCAAAGGTCCGCCCAAATTTCCTGCCTCTTCTAAGGCGGCCTCTTTGAGTGCCACACAGTCCAAAGCTGTCGTTTCGAACAAGCTACCATTTCCGTTAATCCTCTGATTCAATGCCTGAGCTCAACAACTCTAGTTCTGCTATTTTTTCTGTCGGTTCCTCCCACCCTCCCCTTTTCAGGGCCTTCATCCTTGCCTAGCAGTGCGGGAGGGGAGAACTCGTCTCTCCCCCTCACCCTCCCTTGTCCCATCCTCTGTCCCACCCCTCACCCATCCCTCACCCCTCGCCCTCCTCTGGTAAGGAAAGATCAACTGATCCTCACCTCTCAATCTGGGGCTCCCTCCTGCTCCTTCCAGACTGTTTTTCTGAAGTTTTTATCAAAGAGGAAACAGTCCCCTCCCCAAATCTCCAACCATAACCCCAACCTAGTCCCCTTAAACCCCCCTCACCGCCACGTAAATTAACCCGGAAAATCACTACCTCAATGCAAATCTCTTCCCCCTCCCTTTCCCCAGGCCCTCAGCTGCCGCCTCCCCTCAGTCTCCACCCCTACCTCCACAGCAGACGGGTACTGTCACTGACTCCGACCCTGCTTGGGATGACACCCAGACTACTGATGATGACGCGATCCTCACCGCCGACTCCTTACACACTTCTGGCAAGGGCCCCTTTCTAGCACGTGGAACTGATATGTTCCTCCTCCACAGTTGGGAAGCCAGAAGAAAACCGGAAGTCATTGCTCGAAAAAATTCACTCCCAATCTACCTGGGCTTGTCAAGCAACTGAAGTTCCCTTTGGCGTAACAGCCTCCCCTGCTGCGAAAAAAAAAAGCATGCAACAGAGGATTTCAAAGCTAATTAAAAAACTCGATATGTAACTTCTCACCAACCATGGATTATTTACTCAAGTAATTTTGTATTTTTTGTAACAATGACACTGTCATCAAGCTAAACACTTGAACACAGGGGGTGCTCCTCCTCCATCCGGAATGCCGCTTTCCAAATCTTACATCGAAAGACTTCAAAAATAACCCCGATGTTGTTTTTCCTTCAAGAGACCCACAACGACCTTAGTGAAAATTGTGCTGTTTGGAACCTGGCCTGTTACACTCGTACCTTGTTCCCCCAGCTCTGCCCGGGGGTCAGGGAGAGTCACAACCCCTCATTAAAACCAAACGTCCATGTTTCTGACTCTAAAGTTATTTTGAAAGTTATATTCTATATCACAAGATTGTCTTTAACAATACTTTCTACCACCTACAATGTTCTTATTCCTCAAACTGATTATACGGCTCTGGAGGTCATCCGTGCTCTTTTTCAATCACTGTATTTGTGACGGTGTCAATATTGTAATCGGTGGTGACTTTAACTAATCCGTCCATTGATCGTCTGTGTAGGCCGACCGAGCATCGGCACAAAATCTCCGTGGCTCTCAATGATACTGTTAATTTTCTTTCTTTGTGCGATGTCTGGCGCAGACGGAACCCCTCATTACAAGTTTACCTGGCTCAGAAACAACCCAAGCAATCCGAGTGGTGTTTCTGAAGCCAGGCTGACCGTTTTTATGTCCCATTTAATCTTATGTCTAGCGTTCTTTCCTGCAACATCAATCCCGTTCGTCTGATCACTCAGCAGTTCTTTTGTCATTAAACTTCCCATTCAAGACACTATAGGAGCGCCTATTGGCACTTTAATAACTCCCTGCTCGAAGATAATGTTTACAAGGATATTGTCACTCATTTTTGGACCGACTGGAGAAAATAAACAAAACGAATTTTCTGACCTTTGCCTGGTGGGATTTTGGCAAGTCCCAACGAAACCCTTTCTTGAAAACGTACGGGGCTAAAGTCCCAGATGATAAGCGCGAACTTTTTCGTCAAATGAATGCCTCTATTGACGAACTTCAGTCCGCGCCAGACTTCACACAGGAAACTATACGTGTGCTCAATGAGCAGAAAATCAAATCATTTAAACATTTTACTTAAAAACGAGGCGCGTGGTGCTCTCGTCAGGTCGCGCTCAAAACACATCACAGAGGTCGACACAAGCTCGTCCTACTTTTTTCAGCTCGAAAATCTCACTCTAAATCTAAAACCATGACCAATATTCGCTTGCCATCCGGCACGGTTACTGAGAATCCAGATGAAATTAAATCTCACGTGCGCGAATTTTACCCACTGTACTTATACAATAATGTCCCAACTGACGAGAGCGCTCATGACACCTTCTTCTCGGATTTGTCTCGTTGACCCTCAGGACTCGGAAGATCTCGACAATCTTCTGACTCCTGAGGAACTTGACCTTGCTGTTACAACTCAGCAACAACAAAGCACCCGGCCTTGATGGTCTGTCTTGTGAATTTTTCCAGCATTTCTGGCCTCTTCTAAAAATGATTTATTGTCTGTTTTAACCACGCTATTGCCTCCGGCAACCTACCCCATTCCTTTAAAAAGAGCTGTTATCTCCCTTTATTCCAAAAAGGAGATCTCCGATATTGCTAATTGGCGTCCTGTCTCTATTCTCAATACTGACTATAAAATCTTTGCTAAGTTGTTGGCAACAGGCTCACAACACATTGAATGTATTGTTCACCATGACCAATCATATTGCATCCCAGGTCGCTCGATTTACGACAATATCCTTTTGATTAAAGACATAATTAACTACTCCAATTTAACGATATTCCCTTTGCCGTGCTCAACCTTGATCAGAGGAAAGCTTTTGATAATGTTGACCACGGCTATTTATTTGATACCATGAGAGCCATGGGTTTTGGTGACCGCTTTATTTCCTATGTCAAACTTTTGTACAACGGTGCCGAGAGCCTCATCAAGGTTGGTGGTTCACCACTGCCCCCTTCCTGCAGAGAAAGGTATTCGTCAGGGCTGTCCGCTCGGACTGTTATACTCCATCGCAATTGAGCCCCTACTCAACACCCTAAGAAATCTGTTTAGGCACCAATGGGTTCCTCTTCCCGGAACCGATCAATACCAGCAGGTTTCGGCCTACGCAGACGATGTTTCAATTTTTGTCACCATTGATTCCGGTTTTAAAATTGTTGATGAAGTGTACCAACTTTTCATTAAATCCTGCTGCTTGCCTCAATTACCATAAATCACAGGGCTGTGGTCGGGTCATGGACCGGAAGAAACGACGAGCCCTGAACTTCCGTTGAACAATGAAGGACTTCCTTCCTTGGAGTTCACTTAGGCAACACTAATCACTACATAAAACAAAACTGAACGCTTGCAACTAAACTCTGCAACACACTTTCCCGCTGGAAAGGCATTGCATCTACCCTTTCATACAAAGGCAAAGTCCTTATCGCCAACCAACTTGCCGCCTCCAAAATTTTCCATTGTTTAGCTGTTCTCTCCCTGATAACCTCCTAAGTGAACTCCAAGATATGCTCGTCGATTTTGTCTGGTCCAACAAAAGACACCTCCTTAAGAAAACCATTCTTTATCGTAAACCTGACAGGGGAGGTTTAGGTCTAGCCTGCCTCCAAGCACGCGTGCTCACCTTCAGGCTCTCCCTTATCCAACGATATCTCAATCTCTGTCCACACCCCGCGCACAACATGATAAGCCACAACTCCATAAATATATGAACCTTAATCTCGACTTCCAACTTTTTCTTACCCACACCTTCCCCAAATTCTGTTTACACTAGCCTCCCCTGCTTCTATGGTGAGCTCTTGCGTGCTTGGACGGCGTCCGGAGCTCGCGTTGAAATACCCTCTGATTCGATCAACCATGTTCTCAATCTTCCACTTAATAGTCCTCTTCTTACCGATAGTTGATGATGAGGTACTCTTCCCTGCGCGACTACTTTCCCATGGAATCACGCTTGTCAAGCACCTCGTTAATTCGAACACCGGTATGTGGAAAGAGGCCAGAGATTTTTCAACCTCCTCCGAGCCCTTCGTCAACCCTCTCTCCGACTTCTTCATCTTGATATTCAACATCTACATCGGAGTATATTCAATACCTTTTCCTTTTGTCTTCAATGTAACCGGCGTCCGTCCGGTAATCCTCCAGAAGTTTTTCGCTCGTCCAGACTTCTCCTATGGACTTCACACTTCCCACTTGTCCAAATGGACTCTCTGCGTATTCAAAACATATATATGCAATCTTCAACAACCAAGTTAACTCACATCCTCCTCATACAATCACCTACTGGCATAAATCCGGACTTTTGATTTTTCAAAATCCTTTCAATGGAAAGAAATATACCAGCTTCCCACTTCAAAGAAGGAAGGGATACGCAATTCAAACTCCTCCATAATATTCTTCCCTCCCTTCCAGTTCTTCACCATCTCAACCCTGACATCTGCTCCTCCTGCGGCTGGTGTGGAGAGAGGGGAACACTTCTTCATCTTTTCATTCTCTGCCCTGCCATTCAACCCGGTCTCAACCTGCTACACTCTCTTCTACATAGCATCCTTCCAGATCTTCAACTTGACTTCGAACTATACTGGACTCTCGTTCCTGTGCTAGAGGTCGCTCCAGGGGGCAGTCCGTCTGTCCAACTACCACATCATCAGCTTTAAACATGTTATATACTGGCTTTTACAGAACCTCATGTTTATCCGAACCTCACATTATTTGCGCAACTGCTTACAACGAAAGATTATCACCGATTACCAATATCACAATCTTTGTAATAACCTTTCAGGTTTCCTTAATAAATGGTCGTTTAACGACACTATCTTCACTCTTGTTAAGAATGAGTTAACATGGTTGATCTAATCCTACTACCTGACCCCTCTCGGTCCACCTTTTTCCCCTTTCGACCCACCTTAGAACAGCTACTCCAATCTCTCTCTGATTGGAGGCAAGGCGTATGCCACTGTTCATGAGTGGGGTCCTCTCTGCTCTTTTCTTTCTCTCTCTTGGGAGCTGCTGGAGTGGGTTTAAGACCCACACCAGTAATGCCAGTGGCTCCCCACCCTGGGATCCTTGGGGAGTCTGCTTGCACCATGGTGCTTGTAGTCTCCCTTTTAGAGGAGCCCTTTCCTTTTCTTCCTTTCTTTCCACTAAACCTTTTGTTTATTATCGATTGAATTATCAATGTATTATTGTTTTTCATTTACTAATGTATTTTTGTAGTTTCTTTGTTAACAATGTAAACCTATTTTAGTTCACAGTAACATTGTAAACCACCAATTTTGGTCAAACATTGTTTATTATTCTTTTATTTGTACATTTTGTATTGTTGTTTGGTTTTGTAAATAAAGTTTTCCCTTGAAAAGTCAAAAAGTCTTCTTCTTCTTATTCTTCTTCTTCTTCTTCTTCTTCTTCTTCTTCTTCTTCTTCTTCTTCTTCTTCTTCTTCTTTCTTCTTCTTCTTCTTCTTCTTTCTTTCTTCTTCTTCTTCTTCTTCTTCTTCTTCTTCTTCTTCTTCTTCTTCTTCTTCTTCTTCTTTCTTCTTCTTCTTCTTCTTCTTCTTCTTCTTCTTCTTCTTCTTCTTCTTCTTTCTTCTTCTTCTTCTTCTTCTTCTTCTTCTTCTTCTTCTTCTTCTTCTTCTTCTTCTTCTTCTTCTTCTTCTTCTTCTTCTTCTTCTTCTTCTCCCTTGCATGAACCAGAGTCATAATCTGATTCATCGCCACGGCTATTTCCAGTCTCGCTCAACTCACTATTGGTATCCCAAAATCCTGGCAGTTGTCGTCGTTGCTCCGTTATTCCTGTGCTGTTCTGCTTTTGTGTCCTAGTGCTCCGCATACAAAGCACCTATTTCTCCTGTCGCAGTCCCTTGCTAGGTGCCCTGGTTGTTAACATAGCCGACATCGTTCTTATTTGCCCGCGATGTCGTACTGGTAGCGTGAAATTACCGACTCGAAGAAAACTCGGTATAGCTTTTTTATGTTCTTTATCAGTAGACTTCGTACACCGGTTTCGATATCGCTGTCAAAATGATGATACTGCCGACGTATGTTGGATTACCGTCCCAAAGGGAGAGAGTGCTGCCAGTACTACCTGGTCGGACATTTCGTAGGGCGCGGTCACGTAAGCTACCACAGATTCTTCTACGCTGGTTCGCTCACACGGTATTAGCATGCCTTGGAATTTAAAACCATTGTTCGCAAGCTGCTCACAATGGCCCGTATTGTCGAAGGACACATTGAACCATCCTGTATTCAGTTGACATATGCATTTGATCGGTCCCGTTGACCCAATGTCCTTCTTGATGATGTCGTACACATTGGGCCGGATAAATAAAAGTTAGCAATTGCTTATCTAGTATAAGCTCAAGCAATAGCAATTGCTTAACAAGTAAAAGCTCAAGGTTAAGCAATTGCTTAAAAATGTATAAATAACCTTCTTCTTTGACTAGCACCTGTTGCTTGGGTGGGTTAGCAATTGCTTATGGGTATAACAATGATGGGAGGTCAGTTCCGATTAGCCTAGTGGTTGTATATGAGGCATGTGTTAGCAACATGGATGCTGCCGAAGAATTGGGGAGTGGTACAAATAGTGAGCAATCTTTGAACGAACTGTTCGTTAGTATAATCAAAGAGTACCCTGTTCTACTCGAGAAAAGTCAGTTGCCGGGGGCAAAAGACATGAAGGCAAATGCACTAAAAAAAGCACAAATGTCAATTGCTACCAACACAGGTAAAGCCATGGATGAGAAGCAAATTTTGAAAAAGATAGCAAACATGAAAAGTCAAGTGAAGAAGAAAACAGATGGAATGCAAACAGGAAATAGGAAGATTGTTTTGGTTCCATGGGAACAAGATCTGTACAACATCTTCAAAGGGGATGAAAACCCGACTATTACGAAGATGCCATGCGCCATTTCTGCTGGTTTCAAACCAAGTACTTCGACTGCTGCTAGCCACTCCAATTTTTCAAAATTGAACCGAAATAATTTCCGGTATCTGGTAGGATTGACTTCATCACGATTTATTATTTCATTGTACACCTTTTCATGTTCCCTTACATGCATAAACTCGGCCATGATGGCAGGAGTAATGCAACATGCAATTGTTAGCAAATGCGTAAGCTCCTCATTTAGTACCGTATCTTGTAAAAATATTAGCAAGTGCTACAAGTCATTAGTAAAAGGTCTGGTTTATTTATATGCTTCCAAGCAAGTGCTAATCTCTGTAGTAATTGCTTAAAAATCATAGCAATTGCTTTTGCTAACTACTGGAAGCAATTACTTGCAAGTAATTGCTCACTTTTATTAATGAAGATTTAAGAAAATGACTAGTAAAAGCAATTGCTACTTTTTATTTATCCGGCCCATTCTCTGACGTTATATCAACTCGTCTTGGGTTGAATCTTATGGTGTTGTCACGCTTCAATACGCCCGTGTACCCTGTGTAGGCAGCCATAGGGGTGCACCCAACTAAATCAACTCCCATAGTAAACAGTGCTAAATACACAATATTCAAAAATCATGAAAAAATACTTAGAAGTCCCACAGTTTTTAAAACCAAAAGAAAAAATATTGATCGATATATAACCTTTTATTTTCTTCTCTATTCACTGTCTAAAGTCCAGGTTATTCTCATCCCAATGAAAACCACCCTCTACAGTAGTGAAAACGTCCACACTGAAAAGCAGCCATTTTGGAAAAAGGCCTTACGCTTGAAATCAAATTAGGACCACTTTTTCAGGGCCTAGTGTGTCCAAAATACTCACAGTTGTGCCAAGGACCCCCGGGTTATGATAGTGGGCCATTTTACACAATCCATCAAATGAATGGGCCTCAAATCTTTGTTTTTCAGAAAATTTGAGGGCATACACTTTATGATAAATAGCTCGGCGCATGAATTCCTCACTATTTGAGTGGGTGCACCCTTTAAAGAGATGATTTTTCTTAATTTGACTTGGGAACACACTAAGGACATCCAGTATATTGCAGAGGTCATGTTTCTGAAAAAAATTGAAAATATTACTGCACTGCAAAATGCCAGCTTTAAACATACTTGGTTCTGTCTATGATGTTTCTGTGCAGTTTGCAATGGATAACTCATGCATTGTGTATGCATTATTGTATTTCTTGGGTGCAATGTTTTTCTTTAACAATTTCTTTAAATAACAATTAGTTTTCCTCCTTGAATATTTAAACAATATCCGAGATATTATCTAAAGGCAATTTCAGACAGTTTTACAAAATTAACCTTATTAGGGGCGTGATCCAGGTTGACAGAAAATGGGGCCTCATACACAATGAATCATACGCTGAGGGGCAAATCACGAGCCTTTCTTCACATAATAATAATAATAATAATAATAATGTGTGATTTATATAGCGCACGTATCCACCAACTAAGTGGTGCTCAAGGCGCATTATATTATTATCCCTGCTCATAAGGCTCATCAATCATTCCTTAAACCATCTCAGCTCCTGGGGAGTATACAGCTCAATTGCTGCCATTTCTAGCGCATATAGAGCAAACCAACTCTGCCTTCACAGGTACCCATTTAACCCCTGGGTGGAGAGAAGTAATTATGATTAAGTGTCTTGCTCAAGGGACACAAGTGTCACGGCCGTGATTCGAACCCACATGATGTGCCGAGAAGAAAATGTAAACAATTTCAATAGCCGAAAAAGAGCACATGCAGCACTATGGTATTAATTTCACAATTCCACATACCTTTTTGCTGTAACAGTACTGTATTCATCCAATAAAGACCTGAAATACAAGGATATTGAATGGGAAAATTTAATGTGTAAAGATTTTTCTATTTATTATCAGCCTTACTGATACTGTAAACAAAAGCACACGTTTAAATCCCACCATCAAAACAAACCATGGACGACGCCATTTTGAAACCATAGGGTGCACCCAACTAAATCAACTCCCATAGTAAACAGTGCTAAATACACAATATTCAAAAATCATGAAAAATACTTAGAAGTCCCACAGTTTTAAAACCAAAAGAAAAATATTGATCGATATATAACCTTTATTTTCTTCTCTATTCACTGTCTAAAGTCCAGGTTTCAGGAGTTATTCTCATCCCAATGAAAACCACCCTCTACAGTAGTGAAAACGCCCACACTGAAAAGCAGCCATTTTGGAAAAAGGCCTTACGCTTGAAATCAAATTAGGACCACTTTTTCAGGGCCTAGTGTGTCCAAAATACTCACAGTTGGAAGCCAAGGACCCCCGGGTTATGATAGTGGGCCATTTTTACACAATCCATCAAATGAATGGGCCTCAAATCTTTGTTTTTCAGAAAAATTTGAGGGCATACACTTTATGATAAATAGCTCGGCGCATGAATTCCTCACTATTTAGTGGGGTGCACCCATAGGGTTTCCAAAAAAAAGATGGCGGCGGCGTATACGCCGCGCCCTTGCCTGCAACTGAAAAACTGTTAATTTCTCTTAGTTTTTGTTGTGCAGTATCAAACGAGAATCAATATTGCAATACTATATTGCAAAATATGAACGTACCTTTAGGTATTACGTTTGATGCCTCTACAAAATGAAGGATATTAGCGATTTTCTGGAGCACGATATGATACACGTCTTGCGCCGTCGAACGCTATTATTATTATTATTATTATTATTATTATTATTATTATTATTATTATTATTATTATTATTATTATTATTATTATTATTATTATTATTATTATTATTAATATTATTATTATTATTATTATTATTATTATTATTATTATTATTATTATTATTATTATTATTATTATTATTATTATTATTATTATTATTATTATTATTATTATATTATTATTATTATTATTATTATTATTATTATTATTATTATTATAATAATATTATTATTATTATTATTATTATTATTATTATTATTATTATTATTATTATTATTATTATTATTATTATTATTATTATTATTATTATTATTATTATTATTATTATTATTATTATTATTATTATTATTATTATTATTATTATTATTATTATTATTATTATTATTATTATTATTATTATTATTATTATTATTATTATTATTATTATTATTATTATTATTATTATTATTATTATTATTATTATTATTATTATTATTATTATTTATAAATTAGCATGATGTCTAGCTTACACTAGAACAATGGTTTGTCCAGAATAAATTTTCAGTCGATAAACCTTGAGCTATGGGTTTGCCGACTGCAAATGTGTCGTGTTTCTAAGCACCGTAGATTTGGCCAGTTGTTTGTTTGTTATAAGTTGTTTATAAGCTGTGGTTTCAGGTGGCAGTTTCCCTACCATGTGGGAAACATAAGAATGCATTCCACTTCCGCGTGACAAGTTTCTCAAAGCCACTCGAGGCCATGTGCATGTAGGCTATATATACAGGCGCACTATATGTAAAGACCTATCTTGCACTGCCACTTGTTCGATGTCCTTCATCCCTATACGTGCATTCTTGTAGTTTTCTGCGCTTGTAAAATCGTTCTTGTAAATAAATCGTTCTTGTAAAATCTTTCAAAAGTCACTTTAGTTTGTTACATATTTTCACGGTTTTACGTCATTATGCGGTGGTTTTCAAAGACCGGAGACAAAGTTACCATTATCCAGAATGGTCGGCCTGCCTGCAGTAAGAGTGGGCATGTTTTTGGCGGCGTACTAGCAGTTGATGCCAGTACAGATGGAAAGATTTTGGTAAGTTTCACATTTTATATTCGTCATTTCTTAGTTTCAGGAATATGGGTAATTGGCCCTCACTCAAACCATTTTTATATCAAAATCAATTGTTCGGTCATTAACGTATGTTTGTCACATACTTATGTTCGTCAGTGTTGTCACGAAGTGACGAATCCGTTAAAAAAAAATTATTTTGTGGTGTATTAATTGTCGCCGCATAAGTTTCAATTGTTGAAACGTCATAGTTTCGTAATTACGCTATTAATATACCTGGCGAATGACTTAGCTAAGCTGTTTTGCGTTTTCACGAAGTGACGAATCGTGTGACATATATACATTTAGCGTCATCATAAAGTGACGAATCGCTTAATATGTTGTTTAATATATACAGCGAATATGTTTGGAAAGTAATTCCCTGTTAATTACAGCTACAGTCATTTCTTTGTAATTAAAGTTATTATAGGATGCAAAATCTAAAATTAATTCTGTTCAACTTCAAAGGTGATTATCTCAAAACATAGATTTGCAACTGTGTGAACTGATTCGTCACTTCATGAAAACGGTGACGTTTTGATCCCCTGGCCTGGCTTAGCATAACCCACGGGCGTAAATCCCGGGGATGGGGGATGTATCCCCCACTTTTTGGACAGGGGGATGATCCATAGGATGATCCGCCCAGAATTGTCCATGCGTTGAAAAATATATATCATAAAAATACACATGCAGAACTTCAAGCTATACCGTGCATCCAAATTTCAAAATCATAGCCTGTATAATTGTGCTTATCGGGGTTAAAAACTCGTCCTTTGTAACATCTCGGCCCTTTTTCGAATCAAATCAACTCATTTTAAGACAATTTGACCTATGTTATTATACAGCAATTATGTAGGGCCTAATAGGCCTACTACTTTTACCCAAGCAACTCGTACCAATGTCAACTCGTACCTATAAGTACCCAAGTCAAATCATTTCCAGATCAACTCGTACCCAAGTCAGCAGAATTACATGCAAAAACACCTTTTCTAACTGCAAATAAAAGTGTTTTCTGTTTTCACCTTTGTCTAAAAATAATTCACCAAATTAATAAATACACATTTAAAGCATGCTGCATATATTTCCATAGTGGAGTGCCGTCTAAATTTTAGCGTATAAATTCATCCCTACAAATATATAATAAGCAGCATTTTATAAACTTATTATTCGTTCTCTTAAATTTCTTCTCCGTTTTTCACTTCTCCCCATTTCACTTTTCCCCATTTCACTTCTGTTTCCTTCCTTTATTATTTAATGTTCGTCTTCTATAGCTGGTCTTTGTAGGTTGACCTGGGTACGAGTTTACTTGGGTACGAGTTGACCTCGGTACAAGTTAACTCGGGTAATTTCTGTGGGTACAAGAGATGCGTAAGAGATGACTTAAAAGTTGACCCGATTGGTCTTCATTTAGAAATATTTTAGTAATCTTTAAAATATTACCTGAATACAATAGTTTTATTACTGTGAATAATAGTATTAATGTTCGGCTACAGCTCCATTAGTTCAGACAAACCATTTTTGTTCTCAGAAATGTGCAGCTTTTCATTGGGTACACCCACTGGGGACACACAGGAAGGAGAAAATAAAATGGTACATGCAATGTAAAGTGTTTTTAAGCAAATATATCTGGCACATCCCATTGGGGAAAACAACAATACAACCAAACAAAAAATAAAACAATAAAAGTGGGGTATTCCCCTACCCATTAGCATTGTTTCTGATAATTAATGTACACGCACAACAGCAACATAAAAAATGTATCCACCCCAAGCTGGTTACAAACACATAATTAGAATAAGAGTGTGCATGTGCCAAATATTAGAAACCATGTATTATAGGCCTATATTCAACATGTATTGTTATAACACCCACATGAGATACAATGTCAGTGTATTTTACAATTTAATCATACATCTTTCTTATTGTAATTTGTTTCAGGAAACTACTCAACAGTTGGAAGCTGTAATGACACTGCTGCATGAAGTAGGAAAAGTCCAAACAGACGTTGTGGTTAAAGTTTCGGCTGAAACTATTTCAGATGCACTTCAACTTCTGAAAGACAACAACTTTCAGAGGCTGGCTACTACCTATGAGTTTCACACGGGGAGGAAAGGTATCTCACATCAATCATATATAAATATATTTATTCTGTGTACAACCACGTGAAATGCCTGAGTCCCGTTTTGTGATCCCCGCTACTGCTCTTACCCAGGTTTTTTGCATCTGACCAGGGCTTGATCCCTGGCTACTCGGCAGATATGGTTTGGCCTCTGACCTGGCCCCATAGAGCAATAGATAATTGGCATAAGTGGACCGCCCACCAACATAGGGGCTGGTTAGCTCAGTTGGTAGAGCGCTCGTTTGGTGTTCGAAAGGTCGCGGGTTCGAGTCCGTCATCAGTCATTTGTATTGAAAAAGAGCATGAAAGAAACTGACACTAAAACAGCTGAGATTCCAACTTAGCCTTTTAGTCTGCATAAAGGAATACATGTACAGACATAAATACAGATTGGTTCAACCACTGTGTCGTGTGTCTTATAGAAGCTTTACTACAACGTGATCATGTTTCGTCCAATCAGATTGTAATAACTATCTTGGGCATTTATGAATGGAATTTAAGAACATTTATTTTCAGAGAGTTTATCAATAAGTAACAAAGTTATTTACGAAGTCATTTCACTAAATCATTACAGATGCAGTTACTGGAATCATGAAAATGGCTGTGAGAGCGTCGTACAGATTGGATGGGGCCAACATTCCTGTATCTGCTGCGGACGCTCTCGACACATTTGCAAAAGACAGTATGATGATGATGAACCTTATCATCAGTGAAAGTAGAGAAAGAGAATGGATAGTCGACCTAACTAAAAATGGTATGTTTTATATATCAGACGTATAAATATTGATTAAAAAGAAGAATCCACTCCAACCAGATTCATTGGGATTTGTGTGGCTTTGTGTAGTCTTTAAACCAAGACCAAAAAAATCTTTTAAAAACAAATTACATGTGTCCAGGGCAGTAGCAAAGGCATAATCTTTAGATGTTTTGAATGCAAATTTGCTGGTTGACTTCAAAGACAGTAAAATATTTTTTTAAATGGGGGTATGGTGTGCTAAAATAATTGAGGGAGTGTGGCGGGCGGGCGGGCCTGACAATATTTTAAAGTTTTTTTGGCATTTTTTCCCCCAGAAATGAAATCACCTTGGGCACTAAAACTAACAGCCTGCTTCAATGGTTTGATTTGGTGGTTTATTTGATGACTGAAGATTGATGTTGCCAGTTGGCATTTGATTTGCAGACTGAGACTCAATATGGGGGTCACACCTCAACATCCCAGTTTGCAACAATTCAGGATTGTTGACTTGGTCTTTTTTGTAATTTTGTTTTGTAATTTCAAGTACCTATAACAGAATGGGAAAAAATACACTAAAAAACTAAAAAAAGACTCAACTATCAATTACCAAACACAAGGGTGTAAATTAATGTTCTTCAAAGTTCTTACAAATCGTACATTTTTATGAAGACAGTAAAAACACACATACACTCTCAAGGCCAATTTTAGAAGGAGGAGAGGTTGGCTACAATATTTAATTGACTTGATAAAAAAGTAACTGACCTTTGACTAGGTAAACAAATACGCGTGACTTTCCGTCACTTAAAAAAATTATAGTGTTTTGATTTGACTTTGTGAAATTTTAATTGACTTGACAAAAAATACATTAGATTTTTAAACTATGTGGAATCGGGTCCTAGTTTAAGATGAACACAGTGACTGAAAATTACTGGTTCATTTATAAGGGTATTATTTCAGTCACTGAGTTAATCTAAAATTATCACTCCGATTCCATGACCTGTTGATCGTGAATATATTGTCTCTAAACAAATACATAGTTGCTGTTATGTTTGTCTCTACATCAATTTCAGGTGAAGCTGCACTTATCGCTTGTGAGCACAGCAGAAATGCCATTTTGATGCAACCTGGAGAAACGATGCGTGAGATAAAACAAAAAATTGCTACGTGCATGCAGGTATGTAATAGTGATGAGGACAGTGATGAGGAAAGTGAAGGAGATTGTATGATGTCTCTGGATTCCGATACGATCATTGGATAGGTATATTATGTCCATATATCCAGGCATGCAACTTTTCACCTGATCAGCTGACTTCTTCTTTTTCTTTAATAATAGTGCCATAGAAAAATAATTGAAAAACGCCGTACAAAGTTTTGTGCCCTCGACCATTTCCTCTTTTTGCAATTACAAGGTTGCATGTCTTTACTCTTTGATGGTATTTTGGCGTCTGTGACTTAGTACTATGCACTTGTTTGGTGTGACATCCATGCATTTAGACTCCTTTATGAACATTATAGTTACTTATAAACGTACAGACCGAGTGGGTTGTGAAAAATTTCGCGGAGCTTTGATGGAAATCTTATCCTTTTTTATCTTTGATTATGTTTGTCATCCACTCGTATATCATGATTTTATATGTTTGCTTAATGTTTCTTAATTGATGTTCTGTATTTTTGATACGATATTTGTTATATTTTAGCGGATTTTTAACTTTGATACTTTCGCAATCAAATCGGGGACCTTTTGCTCAGGGG